>ML301924.1:0-13310 GCA_005239505.1 Nicotiana paniculata | reverse complement strand
ATTTAATTGATGAAAAGTGTTTGGCGGCAGTTTGTTTTGGTCAGTTATACCAACAAAGAATGGAACGTGCTTACAATAAAAAAGTGCGCCCAAGACAATTTGAGGTGGGAAAACTTGTTTTGAAACGTATCTTTTCGCACCAGGAAGAAGCAAAAGGAAAGTTCGCCCCGAACTGGCAAGGTCCTTACCTCGTCAAGAAAGTATTGTCAAAAGGAGCTCTACACTTGGAAGATATTGAAGGAAAGCTGACTGACATATCTGTCAATGCAGATGCAGTTAAGAGATACTACGTCTGACATGCCGCTGTGGGGGCGTTTTTACACTTAGCATTCTCAGGTTGGGATGACGAAAGGCTATCATTCTCGCCACTCAAACACTGGTCACCCCTACTTAGCCCTTTGAAGCCTTGTTTATATTTCTTTGTTTTCCCCTCTTTTGGAACCAGTGTACTTGGTCTTATANGGGCACCATAAGGCAATATTGAGTTGAGAGAAAGACAAATGAGAGAGTCTTATTGGTGAAAACCCTCATAGGCACTATAAGGCAACAGTGAGTTGAGAGAAAGGCAAATGAGAGAGGTCAATTGGTAAAAATCCACAAAGGGCATCGTTGATCGATTAAGGTCTTCAAATATCATGGCCCAAGCATGGTTAAGACAAAGAACTCGGTTTCAAGGTGAAGTTTACAACAGATTTTGAGAATTAGCCGATTCAGACGGATCGGGCATCTAGTCCAAAGTGCATGTCATGTTCATTGAAGTCAGCATATTCTTCCAGATAAGTCCTTTTTATTTATTTTTCTTCTCTGAAAAGTACACTTCCTGATTAAGTTGTAGTACCTATTAGTTCACCTTCTTGTTTTCTTTCGTACTATTATTTTTTAGTCCCTTTCAGTCTAATTTATTCAAAGCAAAGCGAAGAAAAGACCGCAAAATTGGTTACAGTTTCCATGTTATACGAAGCAAAACTTTCTTGGCCTGAACAGCATAGGCAAAGGCATAAAGCCACCTTTGATTTTCCCCGAGGAGAAAAAGGCTTGAATGACGGAATAATGTGTCAAGGGTCGACAAAAGTTACTCAGTTAAAAGTTATTCTGGGAGCAAGTTTGTTTGCACCATAAACACAAATGGTGATAGGCACAAGATAGTCAGGTTTTGTTGTTGAAAAAAAAGATCTCCATAAAGTAATGACAGAATCTCCCGGAAATTTGTATGACCATCGACGGAATCAGTGTTTCTAACAAGTGTAATGGACGCAAGGTCAAGTAGCCCAAGAAATCAAGGCCACAAACTGACAACCATTTTAAAACTAACAATTTTTTTTCTTTGTTCGGTACAAGAACAGAACAATTTTAGGAAACAGTTCGTGAAAAGACGAACACCACCAAGTGAGGTTCTCAAATCCTTAGTTTTCTTCTAATATACATGTAATCAGTTATTCTTAGTTGTATTATAGGGAACCAATACCCTATCTTCAACACAGGGTACCACGTCCCTTGGTCACATTATTTTCTTCCTACATAGGGTATGACATTCCCTAGTAGAGTCTCAGTGAGCCATGAGCCTCATCTTATTGCCAACACAGGGTACTACATCCCCTAGTTGCATTTCTTATTGCTAACATAGGGTACTACATCCCCTAGTTGCATTTCTTTTGCCAACATAGGGTACGACATTCCCTAGTAGCATCTCAGAGTGCCACAAGCCTCATCTTATCACCAACACAGGGTACTACATCCCTGGCTGCATTACTTTCTGCCAACATAGGGTACGACATTCCCTAGTATCATCTCAAAGTGCCACAAGCCTCATCTTTTCACCAACACAGGGTACTACATCCCTTGGCTACATTACTTTTTGCCAACATAGGGTACGACATTCCCTAGTAGCATCTCAGTGGGCCATGAGCCTCACTTTATTTCCAATACAGGGTACTGCATCCCCTAGTTGCATTTAGTATTGCTAACATAGGGTACTACATTCCCTAGTTGCATTTTTTTTCATACATAGGGTACGACATTCCCTAGTAGAATCTCAGTGGGCCATGAGCCTCACCTTATTTCCAACACAGGGTAGTACATCCCCTGGTTGCATTTGTTATTGTTAACATAGGGTACTACATTCCCTAGTTGCATTTATTTATTTATTTTATTTTATTTTGCCTACATAAGGTACGACATTCCCTAGTAGAATCTTAGAGAGCTAAGAGCCTCATCTTATTGCCAACACAGGGCACTACATCCCCTGGCTGCATTACTTTTTGCCAACATAGGGTACGACATTCCCTAGTAGAATCTTAGAGAGCTAAGAGCCTCATCTTATTGCCAACACAGGGCACTACATCCCCTGGCTGCATTACTTTTTGCCAACATAGGGTACGAAATTCTCTAGTTGCATCTTAGAGTGCCAAGAGCCTCATCTTATTGCCAACAAAGAGTACTACATTCCCTGGTTGCCTTCCATCATGTTAACATAGGTTACGACATCCCCTATTATATATATAAAAAAAAGACCCCATTTCTCTTTCAATTATTCATTTTTGCAATAGCTAAGATAGTTTATTGTGTTTTTAATAACTCACAAAAATTTCCTAGTGCAAATTGGGGCAAAAAAAATTTTGTTTTGTTTGTTTGTGATGGCTTGTAGGTTTTTCTGCAAAGCACGGATTGGATGGGCAAAAAATAAGATTCCAGCTCTTGGCGGAGAAAATGGAATGTTTGATCTCAATACCAGCCTCAACCATCTTTGACATAATATATGCGGAGACACAGGGTCTCAAGATCCATCTTCTCATCGTCTGATCAAGAAACAAACCTGTGAGAGTATTTCATAGTTAGCTACATCGAGAGCACCAAGTTTCAGTTTAAAGTCAATAGGAGAATCAACTCAAGAATCAAGATAAGACTCCAGATGCCATTTAGATAGGAATTTTGAAACTCTTAGATTTCAAGAGTATGTAATTTTCTTTTCATTTTGATGTAATAGTAGGAATCGTGGATCGGAACCTCGACGGAACTTCGCTCGACTCTCCATCTAAGAATACTCCATCACTCTTCTTTCACTTGAACTACATGTGACCTGATTTCCCTATAACCCGGGATATGTAGGCTACCTAAAACCAAGACTCGGTCGCAACTACTCCTTTTCTCTTATTTTCCTTTTTAAATAATAGTGAGGTCAAAAATCAGTCACCTTGTTCATTTTCTTTGCCTGAAAACTCTTCATGTTTCCAAGCAAAGAGGGGCATGCTGTGAATAACTAATTTTTGACCACACCCAAGTTTTATACTATTTTAGCGTAAATATTTCTTTCAGGTCTAATGTTCATATTTTTAAAATTTTATGTTACTTTTAATAGGTTTATATTTAAAAAATTAAAATTTTAAAAAAATGTTCATATATTTGTAGTACAAATTTTATTTCTAGTTGTATGGAGAAAAAGAAAATTTGCAAAAAGAAAGTTGTGGTTTCTTTTAATTTACATTTTTACAAAAGTATGTATTTTCTTAGTATCATTCAAATTATAGCGTAAATATTTAATTAATTTTATTCATATTTTTCTTTGTCTAAAATAAGTGGGTTAATATTTTTATTTAATAAAAAAAAGTTATTAAAAAGTTTATATATATAATACTAAAAAGTAGCACCCCACTTTCCCATTTCCCGCACTCACAATCCCACATCCCAACTTATAACTCTTTTACACAAGAGTAGATAAATAATTTTTATCTTCTTTATAAATAAGAGGGGGGACGGAGTAACAAGAGGGGGATTTTATTCTTCAGCAGAAAAGAAGAGAACCAAGGACCTGAAAAAATCCTCACAGCCGTAGACCCCTAATACGCTAGAACTCTTTCTTCTTCTTCACAAAGACAGTCGCTCACCACCAACCTCCCTCCTCTTTACTGTCGCCGCCGGCCGGCACCAATAGCGTACGTTCGGTCACTGAATTCTTTTTTTCACTCAAGTTCCGATCAGTGTTTGGTGAGGTTTCCAGCGAAGCTTTCCAGTGAAGATCTGGTCCGCGTTTTCCGTCGCTTAGCATTTCCAAATTGTCAAACAATCAAATTTCAGATTCACTTTGAAGGTTGCCCTTGCTTACTATTTTGGCTTAATTTCATATTTCTGGTAATTTTGTTAATCTATTTTGATTTGGGTCTTTGGATTTGATATCTCGCTTCTCTGTTCATGATTCCTTAGCAATATTTGATTGTTTTCTTTTTTTGTTCTTTTTGTTAGTGTTTGTCTTTTTCTTTTGTTTACTCTATCTTGGGAGGTTTTTTTTTTAATTGCTGAAAAGAAATCACTGATCATTAAGAATTCCACTTTGATTTTAGTGACTTTGAAATATTGAATTGGGTTGTGGGGGTCAGTAGTCGAAAAGACAAGAATCTTGTCAATTGAAGTTAAACAAAATTCAGGCTTTGGTCATGGTCTATGTATAAATTGGGTTTAATACTAAGTTTAATTGTGCTTTAGTTGTTTGAAAAGCTGTGAGCATGTAAGTTTTACCTATCGTATAATCCTACAAAAATCTCAATTAATTAATTGATTTCATGAATTTTGTTGAATTTTATTACTATTTGTTAATTAATCTTACATTATGTAGCCATAATTTGTTTTTAAAATGTATAAATGATTTAAAAAGACATAATTACGTGTATAACCTTTAATTATTATTTGAATGATAGCGAAATGTAATTACCCGACATAGAGTAGGCTTAATGTTCAATTTCTTGGTATTATTACTTTTTCTTTAACAGACATTGTGAAATTTGATTAGGAGTAAATGGTGTGATTTTTAATTAATTTTCAAAGCTAGACAAAACTAGGATAAATTAATTAATACATTTATCTAGTTTAAATTAATTAAGTAAGTTTAGAATTGGCAAAAAAATTGAAAACAAAATTAAAAAAAACCAATTGCATAACCTGGGCAAGAATTGCCCAGGCCCAAGAATAGTTACCCACTAACGACCCAAATACCCAATCCAATCCCTGACCCGGCCTGATCCCTCCATTACCCAAACGACCCCGTTTAGAATAAGTTAACTAATCCCAGCCGTTGATCTTCCCATATCCAACGGCTGGGAACTAATTATTCTTTTAATATATATATGTCCGAACTGAAACCCCACCCCCCTTGTTTCACCAAAGTTTAACCACAACCCCTTCCGTCTTTATCCTCTCTCTAAATCCTCCGTCGGCCTCCGCCGTGTCCCCACCCATCTCCGCCGACCGAAAATCGCCTGCCGGCGGCGAAGTTTCTCCAAACCAGCCCAAAATTTTACCAGGTGATCCCCATCGCCTCCTCAATCACCTCCCATCATTTGTTTCTTCCAAAAACCAACAAAAATCAAGGAATTTCAGATCTAAGAATCTGAAAACCCTAAAATTACTCCCCCGGCGGATTTAGAGACACTCAATGGCTCATACCTTCATGGGTCGATTGTTCTTGACTAGGGAAATCGATTCATGAGGGTTTGATTCATTTTCAAACCCTACCGGAGTCCAGCCAAGCTCCGGCGACCTTCAACTTTTCCGGCCAAGTTTCCTTCAACTGGTACTTCCCCGTTTCTGATTTCTCTTCTGTAAAAAATCATCATGAATATGTCATCTTTCTAAATCCATATTTGTTGGTTGTCTTTCAATATTTTCCATGTTTGTTGAATTGAATCGATCAAGTGTGAGTATTCTTGTCTCGTGTGTTGAATCCGCACAATAGTTTGATTATGCTTTCATTATTTGAATCGTGATTAATCAGTTTAGGAATTCTTGTGGTAAAAGATTCTGGATTTCATTTTTAAGACCTAATCTCATGCCAATCATTTCTTTTAGGTTGTTTCAGTAATTTCTTTTCTTTCTTTTTCTTTCTCTCTTTCTGTTTTCTTCGTCTATCCTCGCTCATTGTTTGACTGTTACTATCCTGCTCTAGATTGACTAAGAAGAATCTAAAATGACAATTTGTTTAATCTTGATTAGAACAGTGTTATCCTGTATTGCGATTTGAATTAGATGATTGAACTGAAACTAGATAATAATTAAAATAGTGTTATCATGTTAATATGATTAGAATTGTGATCGAGTTTACTTGTCTAGATAATAATTTGGAATTGTTTTGTGCTGATTGAACTGAAACTTGATCTCCGCCTTTCTTTGCTTTGATTGTTGATTATGTTTAGTGTTAAGTGAATATCAATTTAGGATTCCTTCCTAATTGTGTCATGCATTTAGGATTATTACTAGTTAATTTGAACCAGTGCAGGGCCATGAATTAACTTAGTTCAATCCTAAACTCAAGGCTTCCCTAATTAGTGATAACCTCCTAAAATACACTTGTTTAACTAGTTTAACTTAGGTTGATAGTCTCTTAGACAATTAACTAAGTCTTAAAAATCTGTTTAAGATAATTAATTTAGGTTTCATTAACTGAACAAATCATTTAACCTAAGTTAAGAAAACTGAGTTGACTAACCTTAATTAAGCCTAGTTAAACTGATCAATTAATTAATTTAAACATAGGTTTAATAATTGGTTAAGCCTCTGATTTTAGGTAATCAAATTGAATTAACTTAACTAAATCAGTTAGCTTAAGTTAAGGAATTAAATGTTTTGACCTACTTTTTTTAATTAACTTAAACATAGATTATTAGTATGAAAACTATCTTTATGCATTTAATCAATTAACCTTTGATTAGTTAACCTAACCTTAGTTAAGAACAACTAGTAGTCACCTAAAGGACATAACTAGTGTTAGTTAACTAGAGTTAAATGATAATCTAAGCGAGTAACCGTGATTACCCAATGGTAAATTCAGGGACTCCAAGGGATACAACAGGTAATGTAAATTTAGGAAATCATATTTTTAGGGTAAAAGGGTCTTTTAAGGGTTGGAAAATTCTGGAATAAGGGCAATTGTCCCAAAAGATGAGGTTAACAGTTGCCCTATGTACTCTTTCAGCTCATCAGACAGAGAATATGCTAGATAAATCCCCTCCCCAAGTCCCTTATAAATACACCCATTTTCCACATTAGAAGCACTTTGGGGGGGGGGGGACAATCTGAAAAGAAAAACACTCTCTTCTAGCCGTTGAAACATATCTGAAAATACAGAACAATCACAATAATTGCATTCATAAACAAAAATCAGAAATATATATATTACTGAAAAATTTGGTTTCATTCAAGAATCATCAAGGTTCTTGTGGTTGTTCTCAGCTCTAATCCTTGGTTAGTAGTCTCATTTCGAAGTTTCTTGTCTAAATATTCCAGTTCTGGGTTGTTCATCCTATTGGTTATTGCTGAGCTTGGGTTGTTCTGCTCTTGTAGCTGCTGAATTTTTCTCCTCTTTGCTGTTTTGCTGACTACCTGGCCTTTATTTGGTCAGGATTTTTGTTCACTTTTTCTCTTTAAAAGGTATGTAACAACGAACTTTAAATAAAGTTATTAAATTCAGAATTTTTGCTGAAATGTTTGATTCATGTTTTATTTTTTTTTTGGGATTATGTAAACTTGAATCTTCTTCTCCTTTATTCTTAGTATAAACCATTGAAATAAGACTATTAGTGTGCTGATAAAGGAATCTGAAGGAATATTGTATATGAACTATCTGAATTATTCTGTTTTAGCTTTTGTTTAAATTTTGTAGGTCTCAGAACTTATTAAGTTTTGTATGGTGTTGTTTTGTGTCTGCCTCAGTTTTACTGAGATAATTAGCACTAGGGTAGATTGATTTTGACCTTCCAATGGTCAAATTCACCCCCACAATAGTGCATAAACAGTAGCATGTCCCTGAAGTTACCTTTGTTAGGGTATAAAATAAGTAGTCAAAAGGTCTCCTAGAGTAAGGAATCTGAATCTCTTATAATGATCAGATTTTGTCTCTATAAAAGCATAAAAAGTCAAAATTATGGTATAATTGTCAAGAGGAACAAAAGATGAGATCTATGGAGCTGAGTCTGACCCTTTTTATGGCCAGATTTAGTCCATAAAAGGTCTGAATATGATTTGTTCTTCTAAGAGTGTCATTAAGGATTGAATCTAACTTCCTTCATGATAAGATTCATCTTTTGACAATACTCAAAGGTATATCCTCAACACTGTCCAAATAGTAAAGTGTTGGACTTATAATCATGTCCGGCGACCTTCAACTTTTCCGGCCAAGTTTCCTTCAACTGGTACTTCCCCGTTTCTGATTTCTCTTTTGTAAAAGATCATCATGAATATGTCATCGTTTTAAATTCATATTTGTTTGTTGTCTTTCACTATTTTCCATATATGTTGCATTGAATCGATCAAGTGTGAGTATTCATGTCTCGTGTGTTGAATCCGCACAATAGTTTGATTATGATTTCATTATTTGAATCTTGATTAATCAGTTTAGGAATTCTTGTGGTAAAAGATTCTAGATTTTTTTTAAGACCGAATCTCATGTCAATCATTTCTTCTAAGTTGTTTCAGTAATTTCTTTTCTTTCTCTCTTTTTGTTTTCTCCGTCTATCCTCGCTCATTGTTTGACTGTTACTATCCTGCTCTAGATTGACTAAGAAGATTCTAAAATGACAATTTGTTTAATCTTGATTACAAAAGTGTTATCCTGTATTGCGATTTGAATAGATGATTGAACTGAAACTAGATAATAATTAGAACAGTGTTATCATGTTATTATGATTAGAACTGTGATCGAGTTTACCTGTCTAGATAATAATTTGGAATTGTTTTGTGCTGATTGAACTGAAACTTGATCTCCGCCTTTCTTTGCTTTGATTGTTGATTCTGTTTAGTGTTAAGTGAATATCAATTTAGGATTCCTTCCTAATTGTGTCATGCATGAGAGCTATTAGCTCTTTTAGGATTATTACTAGTTAATCTGAACCAGTGCAGGGCCATGAATTAACTTAGTTCAATCCTAAACTCAAGGCTGCCCTAATTAGTGATAACCTCCTCAAATACACTTGTTTAACTAGTTTAACTTAGGTTGATAGTCTCTTAGACAATTAACTAAGTCTAAAAAATACATTTAAGATAATTAATTTAGGTTTCATTAACTGAACAAATCATTTAACCTGAGTTAAGAAAACTGAGTTGACTAACCTTAATTAAGCCTAGTTAAACTAATCAATTAATTAATTTAAACCTAGGTTAATAATTCGTTAAGCCTCTGATTTTATGTAATCAAATTGAATTAACTTAACTAAATTAGTTAGCTTAAGTTAAGGAATTAAATTGATTGACCTACTTTTTTAATTAACTTAAACATAGATAATTAGTATGAAAACTATCTTTAGGCATTTAATCAATTAACCTTTAATTAGTTAACCTAACCTTAGTTAAGAACAACGAGTAGTCACCTAAAGGACATAACTAGTCTTAGTTAACTAGATTTAAATGATAACCTAAGCAAGTAACCATGATTACCCAATGGTAAATTCAAGGACTCCAAGGGATACAACAGGTAATGTAAATTTAGGAAATCAGATTTTTAGGGTAAAAGGGTCTTTTAAGGGTTGGAAACTTCTGGAATAAGGGCAGCTGTCCCAAAAGATGAGGTTAACAGTTGCCCTATGTACTCNGTTGCATTCATAAACAAAAATTAGAATATATATATTACTGAAAAATTTGGTTTCATTCAAGAATCATCAAGGTTCTTGTGGTTGTTCTCAGCTCTAATCCTTGGTTAGTAGTCTGATTTCGAAGTTTCTTGTCTAAATATTCGAGTTCTGGTTGTTCATCCTATTGGTTGTTGCTGAGCTTGGGTTGTTCTGCTCTTGTAGCTGCTGAATTTTTCTCCTCTTTTCTGCTTTGCTGACTACCTGGCCTTTATTTGGTCAGGATTTTTGTTCACTTTTTTTCTTTAAAAGGTATGTAACAACGAACTTTAAATAAAGTTATTAAATTCAGGATTTGTGCTGAAATGTTTGATTCATGTTGTGTTTTTTTTGGGATTATGTAAAGTTGAATCTTCTTCTGCTTTATTCTTAGTATAAACCATTGAAATAAGACTGTTAGTGTGCTAATAAAGGAATCTAAAGGAATATTGTATATGGACTATCTGAATTATTCTGTTTTAGCTTTTGTTTAAATTATGTTGGTCTCAGAACTTATTAAGTTTTGTATGATGTTGTTTTGTGTCTGCCTCAGTTTTACTGAGATAATTAGCACTAGGGTAGATTGAGTTTGACCTTCCAATGGTCAAATTCACCCCACAATAGTGCATAAACAGTAGCATGTCCCTGAAGTTACCTTTGTTAGGATATAAAATAAGTAGTCAAAAGGCCTCCTAGAGTAAAGAATCTGAATCTCTTAAAATGATCAGATTTTGTCTCTACAAAAGCCTAAAAAGTCAAAATTATGGTATAATTGTCAAGAGGAACAAAAGATGAGATCTATGGAGCTGAGTCTGACCTTTTTTATGGCCAGATTTAGTCCATAAAAGGTCTGAATATGCTTTGTTCTTCTAAGAGCGTCATTAAGGATTGAATCTAACCTCCTTCATGATTAGATTCATCTTTTGACAATACTCAAAGGTATATCCTTAACACTGTTCAAATAGTATAGTGTTGGACTTATAATCTTAGATAAAAGGTGCTCTTATTTGTGTTCCTTGTTCATTGAAGAGGTTCAGTAAGCAGGTCTCCATATGGCTTTAGACTTAGGTTAATGTTGGCATTATGGGATTAAAATCTGACACATTCATGGTTAGGTTTACACCAAGAGAATGCATAAATAATTTAATTTTGATAGCATAGCATTATCAGATTTAAACTTGACCTCCTTTTGATGGTCTTGTTTGGTCTGGTGGGTGCTCAACACTTAATTAGTTTGTGTGTTCTATAGATTACAAAAAGAGGGCTGCAAATGTACAGTACGAAGAATCCAGATGTGGAGCAGCTATTTAGGATTTCCATTTTTAGTTTTTTTTTTCTTTGATATTCATAAAAAATGTATTTTACAGAAGCTGTATTTTCGCTTCAGAAAAACTGTAATTCATTCATTTATGCATTTTGGAATCTTGTAATTAAGGGACTGGACTGTATATTCATTTTTTAGCCTTTCATTTGATAGTGTTCAAACTAAATTTTGAGGCAATTTTTTGGAACTTTGAATCTATTTTGCTCTAAAAAGTAGTTCAAGGATAAAAATATGTGTTGTAATAAAAAAAAAAGGAGTTGGTATTCAAATCAGTCCACATAAAACATTTCTTAAACATTTATCGGATTTTCAGAAGTGGTTGTTTCAAAATTCAGTTGTTTCAATATAAGTGAATTTAGTAGATCATTTTTGGTTCATGTTGTATCCTGTTAAATTTTCTGAAATCGATGTATGAACACTTTTGAACCTTGAAGCATGTGATTAAGCTATCTAAAAATTGACAAGAACTGTTAATTTAGAATTGGTAAAACTGCCTGTGCTATGTTCTTCGTTAGAAATTACAAAGTACCAGAAAAATAAAGTAATTTTAGCTTACCAATTTGAAGCGAGACCAGTAGATAATGTATTTATGTGTCTATAATTCTTATAGGTGTATGTATATCTACAGGAATGAGGGGCATCTTGGTTAACACATTTTCTTCATTTACCAAACTAGAAAGTAAAGACCTTTAAGATTTGATTAAGAATTGAATTTCCTAACCGGTAGTGTTCTTACAAAAATTAGGTCAAAAGATTTGAAATAATTTGGGGCTAAAATATGGTCATGGCCCGAAACATGTTATCTTTAGGCTATAGGATATTATTTTAGGCAATCCTTAGGTAGAATGAATACCTTTAGTTTGAAATTAGACGAAAATCGATCATTACCTCAAAATTACCCTAAACTACACTGGGGAGTGGCAACTTATGCCCTCGACTCTCAAACTCCAAACAACTAATAAAAATGCACATAGCAACCACGGGTGCATTTCATATGACGTGTTACCGTGTGCTTAAAAACAACAAGTGCATGTCATCGTGATTTGTTTAAGATAAATCCATAAACATACTAATTGATATTAAAACTAAAAAAGCTCTTTCAAAAATAGAAAACATAAGGAATAATCGAATATTGCCTCAAATAGGCACTATAAACTGTCATGACCAATAGTCTTGATTACGTAAGCTACACTCGGGTTCAACAACTCATGTCCCCATCTTCAACTTCAAATCTTAATAAAATTACGTTTTGCGGTTACGGGTGCATTTCATGTGGCGTAATCGTAATACATTCAAAAGCATAACAAGTGCACGTTCTCGTGACTTGTTTTCAAGATAAATACATAAATATTAAAAGCGATTCAAAAAGTAAAATCACAATAGGCTAAAACATTTAAATAACCAGATAACTTAGGCCAAATATTAATAGTTAAGCAACCCTGCTAGAACCACGGAATTCGGGAATTCCTAACACCTTCTCCCGGGTTAATAGAATTCCTTACTCGAATTTCTGGTCGCGGACACATCAAAACAAAGTCAAAACTTCCTCGGTTTGGGATTTTAAAACAAAACGGTGTCCCGGAGCATCGTCAAAAATCCGGGTGGCGACTCTGAAATAATAATAAGTCCCAAAACCGAATGATATAACTTTAATTGGAAAACTCCCTTATTACCCTCACCGGGTGAAAAAAGAGGTGTGATGTGTGGCTAGAATTCATGGTTTAACACGTTATATGCCTTACATTTTATGTGTGTTAATGATAAAAATACACTTTGTATGTGCATAATGGAGTCTATTTCATGTGTAGGTGAATTGGAGATGAAAGCCGAGCTAAATGGATGCATAAACGTCGAAAATACGCTCAAGAGGCGAAGAAGAGTGCACCGGACTATAGTCGGGCGTTTGAGCCTTAAGGCAAGGTCTGGTCTGGCTTTATCCAGGAGTTTGAGCCTCAAGGACAGGCTTGGCCTGGCGTTATCCAGGCGTTTGAGCCTAAAGGCCAGGCCTGGCCTGGCTTTATCCAGGCGTTTGGGCCATAAAGTCAGGTCCCTGGTTCGGTCCAATCCGAGTTTTGAAGATTTTAAGTGTTTTCCGGTTTAAATGGAAGTCTCCTACACATTTAGGGTTTGTCCCAAACATATAAATAGACCCAAAAACACAACTTGAAGGGGGGATGCCATTAGAGACAAGAGACGCCTGTGGAATACTACTCAGAGAAGCAAAACATTGATTTTTACATATTTCATTCATTACTTTGTAGTTTAATTATGCAAGTTATTTTGGGTTTGATTCTTATGAGCGTGAGTAGCTAATTTCTTAATCTAGGGTTTTGGTGGACCCCGTTGGGGGATAAACTTATTGCGATATTAATATAGTTTTGATTGGTTGATTAATCTCTATT
>ML301923.1:0-58310 GCA_005239505.1 Nicotiana paniculata | reverse complement strand
TTAGATTAGGAAAGCATGCCTACGTGTTTTAACTGCCTATTTGATATTCTGTGCAACATGCTTTGGTAGATCCCTATTTCCCTTGATTGTGTTTAGTCTAAACTGTATAATTCGATGACATAACTGTCATTTCATCTTGAGCTGCATATTTACTTTGGGATTACGGACGTATTCTGGGAGATCCCCTAGCATTGCATATTTACTTTGGGACTACGGACGTATTCTGGGAGATCCCTTTGTTTTGCATATTTACTTTGGGGCTACGGACGTATTCCGGGAGATCCCCCCAGCACTGCATATTTATTTTGGGACTACGGACGTAATCCGAGAGATACCCCTGTACTGCTTAATCATTTCGGAACTACGAGACGGTATCCTGGGAGATTTCCTATTGTGTTTACCTTGTTCTGCGCCAAGGGCTCCCTTAACTGTTATATCTTGTGAATTTCTTTAATTGTTTTACCGTAAAATCTATTTATATATCTCACTGCTTAATTTATTATATTTACTACGGTAGGGCCCTAACCTGACCTCGTCACTACTCGATCGGGGTTAGGCTTGGCACTAACTGGGTACCATTGTGGTGTACTCATGCCCTTTCCTGCACATGTTTTCGTGTGCAGATCCAGATACAAGCTATCATTCTCGGGGTTAGTGCGTGCTTGCTGATTCCAGGAGACTTCAAGGTATTTCTACTCGCGTCCGTAGATCCTCTGAGTCCCCTTATGATGTTTATACTTTAATACCATACAAGAGGGGGGTGATTTGTGTGGTGTCTAATTTTCGAGTGATGTCTCAATAGAAGAACCTAGTTCTTCTTGGTGTTCCAACTTATACTGGTGCGGAATAATAAATGCAGTAAAGTAAAAACACAGAGATTTTTACGTGGAAAACACCTGGCTCAAAAGGTGAAAAAAGCACAACCTACTCCTCAATAGGATTTTCTCAAACTCTTCACTACAACTCTGAGCCAAACAGCATTTACAAAATAAACCCTTTTGTAAACCTAGGACTAACTCTAATCCCTTTGTTGCAAACTAGCCTAGCTAATTGCGATAAGCTTCAAGTTAACTCTAACTTGAACAGTGTGTACCTATTACAATTGCTTCTAATAAAGCTGAAAGATACAATATTAAATCACCTACTACAATCAACTAGACTCGAAAGACAAACAGATGGAACTGGTTCTTCTAGCTGGTCAGTAGCCTTTGTGTCGCACAAGGAATCTACTTGCAAAATTTCTCTGGTAATTTTGCTTTCAGTTCTTGCTTCAATTCTATCTTTGTGCGATCAATTCTTCAGTAGGAATACTTCAACATTATATAGCGCCAGAAGTGGAGATGTTCATGTTTAGTTCTAATGCAACTCTTCCTTGGTGGAAGAGTTTGTGTTTATCTCAATTTTCTTCCTTTGTTTCTGTCCTTTCTAAACTCGAACTCTAACCTCTTATCAATTTGCAACCTTTTCGCATTAGGAGACAACTTCGTAGTTCATGGATAATTCACAGATCATGTGTTATCTCATGTGAATGTACAGTTCTTATGCCAATTGGTTCATTCGAGTATGTTTGCCCTGATGGACCTGGTTCAACTGGGTAGGCATTTGTCAATCTTCAAAACCATGTAGTGACTTGGGTCAACAAATTCCCCCTTTTTGATGATGACAAACTCTGTGCTCAACCCTGTATAAACTTCAAACACTTTGTATGGTTTTAAGAATTTATCATGGAGAGACCAGGTTCATTAGGTTATAAATATCACAACTTTTTGAAATTTTGAAAAAAAAATCAACTTCTTTTTTCAAAAAAAATTTCATTTTTGTTTTTCAATTAGGTGATCTTAATCATCCCTAATTCAAGTCAGTTTCTCTCAAAATGCTCCCTACTTAGTTCTTTAGTCAAGATATCTGCAATTTGTTGGCCAGTAGCACAAAATTCGATTGAGATCATTCCTTTTTCATAGTTTTCCCTTAGGAAATGGTGTCTAACATCTATGTTCTTAGTTCTTTTATGAGGAACCGGGTTCTTCATCATACTAATTGCACTAGTGTTGTCACAGAAAATAGGAATGCATCCAACATCTATACCAAAGTCCATGAGTTGTTGCTTGATCTATAGCAACTGAGCACAGCATGAGGCTGCAACCACATATTCAGCCTCAACAGTAGACAAGGCTACTGAATTTTGTTTCTTGGTGACCCAAGACGCAAGGCAGGAGCCCAAAAAGTGAGCCATGCCTGAAGTACTTTTCCTGTCAACCAGGAAACCTGCATAATCAACATCAGCATATCCTACAAGGTCGAAATTACTACCTTTAGGATACCAAAGGCACAAATCAATTGTGTCTTTCAGATATCTCAAAATTCTCTTCACTGCAGTTAGGTGGGACTCCTTTGGATTTTCCTGAAACCTAGCACGCAGTCCTACACTGAACACAATATCAGGTCTGCTGGCGGTGAGATATAATAGAGACCCAATCATCCCTTTGTATAGCTTCTGATCAACGGATAAACCAGGTTCATCCACATCTAATTTTGTAGTTATGGCTATAGGGGTGTCTACTTCCTTTGAGTCTTCCATTTTAAATTTCTTGAGCAATTCTTTCACATACTTTTGTTGATGGATCATTATTTCATTTGAGTTTTGCTTGATTTGCAAGCCTAAGAAGAAGTTTAGCTCACCCATCATACTCATCTCAAACTCACTCCCCATAAGTATAGCAAATTCCTTACTCAATTTTTCAGAAGTCTCCCCAAATATGATATCATCCACATATATTTGCACAACCAGCAGTTCTTTACCCTTTTCCTTTAAGAACAAGGTACTGTCAATTTTACCTCGTTTGTATCCATGTTCTAGCAGGGATTTTGATAGACGCTCATACCATGTTCTTGGTTCTTATTTGAGACCATAAAGAGCCTTGTCAAGTTTATATACATGGTCAGGTGACTCCTTGCTTTCAAAACCTGGAGGTTGTTTGACAAATACATCTTCCTTCAGATAGCCATTGAGGAAGGCACTCTTAACATCCATCTGATGGAGAGTGAATTCCATGTGTGCAGCAAATGCTATAAGAAGTCTGATTGCCTCTAGTCTTGACACAGGGGCAAAGGTCTCATCATAGTCAATTCCCTCTTCTTGATTGCATCCTTGAACAACCAGTCTAGCCTTGTTTCTTGTAACAGTTCCATCCTCATCGAGCTTGTTCCTGAAGACCCACTTTATTTCAATAACTGATCTGTCTAGTGGTCTGGGTACCAAGTGCCATACTTGACTTCTTTCAAATTGATTAAGTTCTTCTTGCATGTTGTTTACCCAGTCAGTATCCTGTAGGGCTTCACCAATGTTCTTTGGTTCAATCAAGGATAGAAAGGCATCAAACGCACACATATTTTTCAAAAAGGATCTTGTTTTGATTCCAGATGTCAGATCTGTTATGATGTTCTCAAGAGGGTGAGAACTCTGATAACTGTGTGGTTTGAGAACCAACTATTCACTTCTAGATAGTTTCATGGTGTCTTGTTGTTGTGGAACAGGATCAGGGCCAAGGTTCACATGTTGAGTTCCCTCTGTCATGTTGCTTGGGGTAGTTGGACCTGGTCCATCACCTGTTCCATCTTCCATATTTGCTTCAATGTTTTCACTGCTTCTCACCAGTCTAAGCTCCTCATCTTCTAGTTCCTATCTCTCAGCAAGAGTGTTAGTTTCATCAAAGACAACATATACACTCTCCTCTACACACATAGTTCTTTTATTATACACTTTATAAATCTTGCTATGTGATGAATATCCCAAGAATACTCCCTCATCACTTCTTCGATCAAATTTTCCTAGGGAATCTTTGCCATTATTGTGCACAAAGCACTTGCATCCGAAAGCCCTGTGGTGGGATATGTTGGGTTTTCTCCCTTTAAGTAATTCATAAGGAGTTTTCTCTACCAGAGGCCTGGTCATGCATCTATCTATTATGTAGCATGCAATGTTTATTGCTTCAGCCCAGAAGCTATGGGGTAGTTTTCTAGAAAGAAGCATGGTTCTTTCCATGTATTCAAGAGTTCTATTCTTTATTTCAATAACCCCATTTTGCTATGGGGTTCTAGGAGAAGAAAATTTGTGATTGATACCATGTTCATCACAGAACTCAGCAAAGATTCCATTCTCAAATTCAGTACCATGATCAGATCTTATTGATGCTAGTTGATTTCCTAACTGATTTTGAGTTTTCTTAACAAATAAGGTGAACATATCAAATGCTTCATCCTTAGATGTCAGAAATAAGGTCCAAGTGAACCTTGAATAGTCATCAACTAGCACCATTACATATTTCTTACCACCTCTGCTCAAAGTTCTCATAAAACCACATAGGTCCATATGAACCAGTTCCAACGTCCTGGTGGCACTGACCATTTTCTTACATTTGAAAGAAGATCTTACCTGCTTCCCCCTTGCACATGCCTCACAAACTTTGTCTTCCTTGAACTCAATGTCAGGAAGCCCTACCACTAAGTCTTTAGAGACTAGTTTGTTTAGTTGATTTAGACTTGTGTGACCAAGTCTTTTGTGCCACAGGAGGGGATCACTATCTAACACACTTAGGCAAGTGAGTTCATTTTCAGACACTGTGGACAATTCTATGACATAGATGTTATTCATTGTTTTTCCCTGCAAAACAATATTATTGGTAAGAAGATTAATCACAAAACATTTTGTGGAAGTAAAGGCAACCAGGTTACCTCTATCACACAGTTGTGACACACTGATCAGGCTATATTTCAAGCCATCTATCAGGTACACATGTTCAATGGAACGTGTGTCATCCTTACCTACCTTACCAACCCCAATAATTTCACCTTTCTTTCCATTTCTAAAGGAGACATTTCTTCCTTTGAGGCTTTCAAGTGAAAGGAACTGTTCCTTGTTCCCTGTCATATGCTTTGAGCAGCCACTATCCAAATACCAAATTTGGCTGCTTCCTCTCACTTGAACCTACAAAAAGAAATCAGGGGTTAGTTTTAAGAACCCAAACTAGTTTGACTCCTTTCCTATGAGAGAATGTATGAATCAAGCTTTTTCTGGCCCAATTTGGTAGCCAGTTTTTCTTTTTAACAAAACTCTCATTTCTTCGACTGGCATGCTCTTTTGCAGTACACTCAATTTTTTAGTGGCCAGTCTTACCACAGTGGGTGCAGATTTTATTCTCAAGGAGAGTGAGATACTTGCTTTTGGGATCCCACTTGGGAAATTGACTCCCAAAGTCAAGCCCTCTCTAGTTGCTACTATGATTCTCTTTAAGCCATGTCAAGGCATCAGAGGATTTATTCCATTTACAAGTTCGATCTAATTCATGTTTGACTTTGCCAAGTTCTTCTTTAAGTGTTCTTATCTGTTCATCCTTGGCATACATCTTATCTTTTAGTTTTCCCACATTTTCTTCTAACATGATATGAGAATGATCAACAACCTTTTTACTGGATCCTAGCTTTAGCTTTAAGTTTTCAGATTTTAGTTCTAGAATCTCAGTTTCAAGAGGATGAACCTGGTTCAACAAGACAGTGTTTTTCTTTTCAGATTCACTTACTCTGATTTCCAGGTTCATGCATTTTGTTTTTAGCATTTCACATTCTTTAGAGATTTGTTCCTTCTCTTTGGTTGTTTCTTTGGAATCATCCATGAAATCAAGTAGCAACTCAGAGAGTTTTTCCTTAGATAGGAATTTTATTTTATTTTTAAGATGGGAGATACTTAACTCTGGTTCTTCATGTGATTCCTCATCGGATTCTCCAATTGCCATGAGCGCCTGATCTTCATTCTCACCATCTTCTGATTCTTCATCTGAACTTTCCCCCCAAGCAGCAACCATAGCTTTTGTTGTGGTTTTCTTGGGTTGGACTAGTTCCTTCTTCCTGTTCCTTCTTTCATATCTCTCCATTTTCCATTCCACTTCCCACTGAGGATAGTTCTTGATAAGGTTGTCAGTCTTGCCACACTTGTAGCATCCCTCGTTGGTTGGCCTTTCTGGAGCTTTTGCTTTGTTGTAATTTCCTCCTCTAGAGATTCCCTTCTTCCTTATGAGAAAGTTTCTGAATTCTTTGGTAATCATGGCCATCTCATATTCTTCAAGATCTGCTCCCTCAGTGATTCTCATTGCTAGAATCCTCTCCTTCTTTGGACCATCCATCTTCATTGTCTGCCTTCTAAGTTCATAGGCATCAAGGTTTCCAATTAGTTCATCCAATCTAAGGGTTGCCATATTTTTGGATTCCTGGATAGCAATGATTTTGCTTCCCAGGAGATTGGTAAGACCCTTGTCAGGATCTTCTCTACCCTGTTCTCTTCAAGAATGACTCTACCAAGAGACTTAAGTTCATTTGTCAAAGTTGTGAACCTTGTGTACATATCTTGGATTGTCTCTCCTTCTTTCATAGTGAAGTTTTCATACTGTGAGTATAGTAGAGTACCTCTTCATCTTTTTACCTGAGGTGTTCCTTCATGGGCTACTTGCAAGGTATCCCAGATTTCTTTGGCAGTGGTGCAGCTTTGGATACTTCTATACTCGTCTGGACCTAGTCCACACACTAGCCACTTCTTGGCCTTTGCATTCTTCTCCCATTTCTTCAGATCCTCAGTAGTGCAGTCAGCTCTAGTCTTTGGTACATCTACTCCTTCAGAAGTCTTTTTCATGGTAGCTAGAGGACCATCAGTGACTATGTCCCAGAGTTCATAGTCTTTTCCAATCAGGTGGTTCTTCATCATGTTCTTCCACCAAAAGTAATACTGGCCATTGAAGAGTGGTGGCCTTGCAGTTGATTGCCCTCCCAGTTTCCAGGTGGTGCACTCATTTTGATCTTTTCCAAGGTGTTAGCTTTTTCAAGAANCTGGTTCTTCTTGGTGTTCCAACTTCTACTAGTGCGGAATAATAAATGCAGTAAATTAAAACACAGAGATTTTTACGTGGAAAACACCTGGCTCAAAAGGTGAAAAAACCACGACCTACTCCTTAGTAGGATTTTGTCAAACTCTTCACTACAACTCTGAGCCAAACAGCATTTCCAAAATAAACTCTTTTGTAAACCTAGGACTAACTCTAATCCCTTTGTAGCAAACTAGCCTCTAGCTAATTGACACAAGCTTCAATTTAACTCTAACTTAAACAGTGTGTACCTATTCCAATTGCTTCTAATAAAGTTGAAAAATACAATATTAAATCACCTACTACAACCAACTAGACTCGAAAGACAAAGAGTTGGAACTGGTTCTTCTAACTGGCCAGTAGCCTATGTGTCGCACAAGGATTCCGCTTGCAAAATTTCTCTGATAATCTTGCTTTCAATTCTTGCTTCAATTCTGTCTTTGTGCGATCAATTCTTCAGTGGGAATACTTCAACATTATATAGCGCCAGAAGTTGAGATGTTCTTGTTTAGTTCTAATGCAACTCTTCCTTGGTGGAAGAGTTTGTGTTTATCTCAACTTCCTTCCTTTGTTTCTGTCCTTGCTGAACTCGAACTCTAACCTCTTATCAATTTGCAACCTTTTCGCATTAGGAGACAACCTCTTAGTTCATGGATAATTCACAGATCATGTTTATCTCCTGTGCATGTATGGTTCTTGTGTCAATTGGTTCATTCGAGTGTGTTTGCCCTGATGGACCTGGTTCAACAGGGTAGGCATTTGTCAATCTTCAAAATCATGTAGTGACTTGGGTCAACACCTTATATTCCCTCTTCTATAGATTTTTTCTTTGTTTATCTTCAGAATTTTGTATAGAGCTACATTGGTTATAGAAGCTTGTGATTTGGCGACATTCCGGGTTTTGGGAGATTATCTTTTTTATACGCCGAGTGGAACTACCCTTGTTATTAAATTATGCTATTTATCTTTCATCTTTATGTTTTCTTTAAATCTCCGCAATAATAGGCTTACCTAGTCATAAAGACTAGGTGTCGTCACGACACATTTCGGAGGGTTAAATTGGGTCGTGACAAGTTGGTATCTGAGCTCTAGATTCATAGGAGTCGTGAGTCACAAGAAAGTTTATTAGAGTCTCGTGGATCGGTGCGGAGACGTCTGTACTTATCTTCGGAAGGCTATGTAACTGTTAAGAACCGTCATACTTCTTTGATTTCCTTGTCGTGCGAGTTATTGACATAAAAAATCTCTAAAATTTCTATTTTATTCTTTCTCACAAATGGTGAGGACCTGTACCGGGAGGATCGACGATCAGGCATCCGAGCCCCCTGCCGAGAAACCAAAGGTCGGGGTCGGGGTAGAGGAAGACCATGTGGAGCACTTGCGAGAGCTACAACAGAGGATCCCCCAGCAGCTCTAGCTGGAGGGCCGGCACCGGAGATTCCTATTGCTACTCCATCCCTCCAGGAGACTTTAGCTCGGTTCATGAGCATGTTCAGCACTCTAGCTCAGGATGGACTACTTCTGATAGCTCCCACTACATCTCAGGCCGAGGGAGGGGCACAGACTCCCGCAACCCGCACTCCTGAGAAGAGGGTCCAGGTTGATCAGGCCCCAAAGTTTATTCCTATGCTCCCAGTGGCTTCGGTTCAGCATGAGACCAGGGTAGCTTCTTCTGAGGCAGAGCAACTCAGACTTGAAAGGTACAAGAAGTACCACACACCTACTTTCAGCGGACTAGCTTCAGATGACGCTCTGGTTTTTCTTGAGGAGTGTCATCGTATTCTCCGCACTATGGGCATTGTGGAGATGAGCGGGGTTTCTTTCACCGCTTTCCAGCTTAGGTGAGCGACATATCAGTGGTGGCGTGCCTATGAGCTGAGTAGTCCGGACGAGACAACCTCACTCACTTGGACTCAGTTTTCAGAGATGTTCTTGCGTGAGTATTGTTCCTCAGAGCCTCAGGGATGCTTGGCACGCAAAGTTTGAGCAGTTGCGCCAGGGTTCTATGACTGTGTCGGAGTATGCAGTCTGTTTAAGTGAGTTAGCCGGCATGCACCGATTTTGGTTTCTACAGTCAGAGAGAGGGTTCGTCGCTTCATTGAGGAACTCCACCCCAGTATTCAGACCAGTATGCCCAAAGAGTGGAGATAGATATCACTTATCAGCAGGTAGTGTGTATTGCCAAGAGAGTGGAGGGCATTTTTCCCGGGACAGAGAGGAGAGAGAGGCCAAGAAGTCTCGAGAGACTGGTCGTCATTCAGGAGCTCGTGCACCAGCAGCACGCCATGGTAGGGGTTTTGTGTGTCGCCCTATTCATTCAGCCCTTCCAGCAGCCAGCGCTGTTCTAGCTCCTCCTAGACCTCTGGAGCCTTATTATGCACCGCCAGTATCCAGTGTGCCTCCTGCTCGAGGTTCTATTATCGGCCAGTCCAGCAGGCCAGGTCCGAGTCAGCCTCAGTCGTCGCGTCCTACGAGGGGTTGCTTTGAGTGTGGTGACACTTGTCACATGGTTAGGGATTTCCTAGAGTCAGGAGGGGTGCACCTCCACAGACTTATCAGCCTCCACGTATTCCATCGGGTCCTCCGGCCATTCTTCCAGCCCCAGCTGCCGCTCAACCTACTCATGCAGCATGAGGTGGAGGTCGGGGAGGTCAAGCTCTCCCTAGAGGGGGAGGCGAGGCCAGGTACTATACCCTTCCAGCCCGTTCAGAGGTTTTCGCTTCAGATTCAGTCATCACAAAGTATTGTCCCTATCTATCATAAGGATGCATCAATATTATTTGACCCAGGCTCTACATATTCATATGTGTCTTCTTATTTTGCTCCATATTTGGGGGTATCTCGGGATTCTTTGAGTTTCCCTATTTATGTATCTACTCCTGTGGGAGATTCTCTTGTTGTGGACCACGTATATCGGTCGTGTTTGATCGCTCTTAGTGGTTTTGAGACCAGAGTCGATTTGCTATTACTCAGTATGGTAGATTTGATGTTATATTGGGCATGGACTGGTTGTCGCCCTATTATGCTATTCTTGATTGCCACGCTATGCCAGGCTTACCATGATTAGAGTGGAGAGGTATCTTAGAGTATACTCCCCTCAGGATCATTTCATTTCTTAAGGCTCAGCGAATGGTTGAAAATGGGTGTGATGCGTATTTGGCCTATGTGAGAGATGTCAGTATTGATACCCATGTAGTTGAATCAGTTCCAGTAGTGAGGGACTTCCCTGATGTGTTTCCAGCCGATCTTCTGGGTATGCCGCCCGATAGGAAGTATTAATTTCGGCATTGATTTATTGATGGGCACTCAGCCCATATCTATTCCTCCTTACCGTATAGATCCTCCTGAGTTGAAGGAGTAGCTGCAGGAGTTGCTTGATAAGGGTTTCATCAGGCCAAGTGTATTCTATTGGGGTGCTCCGGTCTTGTTTGTGAAGAAAAAGGATGGTTCTATGCATATGTGTATTGACTATCGGCAGTTGAACAAGGTTACAGTGAAGAACATGCACCCTTTGCCTCACATCGATGATTTATTTGATCAGCTACAGGGTGCCAGGGTGTTTTCCAAGATTGACTTGCGTTCTGGCTATCATCAGTTGAAGATTCGGGAGCCAGATATCCCGAAGACTGCTTTCAGGACCAGATATGGTCATTATGAGTTTCTTGTCATGTCATTTGGGATGACCAATGCCCTAGCAGCCTTTATGCATTTGATGCACAACGTGTTTCAGCCTTATCTTGATTCTTTCATCATTGTATTTGTTGACGACATTCTGGCATATTCCCGATCTCGGGAAGATCATGAGCAACACCTGAGGACCGTGCTTCAGACTTAGAGGGAGAAGAGAATGTATGCAAAATTTTCTAAATGTGAATTCTGGCTTGATTAAGTGGCATTCTTAGGCCACGTAATGTCTGGTGATGGGATCAAGGTAGATACGAAGAAGGTGGAGGCAATGCAGAGTTGGACTAGACCATCATCGGCTACGGAGATCCGCAATTTCCTTGGTTTGGCGGGGTACTACCGTCGCTTTGTAAAGGTGTTTTCATCTATTGCAGCACCTATGACCAGGCTGACCCAGAAGGGTGCTCTGGTCAGGTGGACCGAGGAGTGTGAGGAGAGCTTTCAGAAGCTCAAGACATCATTGACTACAACCCCAGTATTAGTGTTGCCTACAGGTTCGAGGTCCTACATTGTCTATTGTGATGCCTCGAGGATTGGTCTTGGAGCGGTATTGATGCAGGACAGTAGGGTGATTGCCTACGCATCTAGACAGTTGAAGGTTCATGAGAAGAATTATCATGTCCATGATCTCGAGTTAGCAGCTATTGTTCACGCCTTGAAGATCTTGCGTCATTATTTGTACGGTGTTCCTTGTGAGATCTACATGGATCACCGGAGTTTGCAACACCTGTTCAAGCAAAAGGACCTTAAATTGCGTCAGCGGAGGTGGTTGAAGCTACTTAAGGACTATGATATCACTATATTGTACCACCCGGGGAAGGCCAATGTAGTGGCCGACGCCTTGAGCCGCCGGGCGGAGAGCTTGGGAATTTGGCATATCTTCCGGCAGCAAAGAGGCCCTTAGCATTGGACGTTCAGGCCTTAGCCAGTCAGTTCGTGAGATTGGATATTTCAAAGCCTAGCTGAGTATTGGCTTGTGTGGTTGCCCGGTCTTCTCTTTATGACTGTATCACGTAGTGCCAGTATGATGATCCTCATCTTCTAGTCCTTCAGGACAGGGTCCGACAAGGTGATGCTAGAGATGTGACTATTGGTGATGATGGCGTGATGAGGATGCAGGGCCGTATATGTGTGCCCAATGTAGATGGGCTTCGGGAGTTGATTCTTGAGGAGGCCCACAGCTCACCCTACTCCATCCATCCGGGTGCCGCGAAGATGTACCAGGATTTGAGGCAACACTATTGGTGGAGGAGGATGAAGAAAGATATAGTTGGGTTTGTGGCCAAGTGTCTCAACTGCCAGTAGGTTAAATATGAGCATCAGAGACCGGGTGGATAGCTTCAAAGGTTAGAGATCCCAGACTCGAAGTGGGAGCGGATTACCATGGACTTTGTAGTTGGACTTCCACGTACTTTGAGAAAGTTCGATGTTATTTGGGTGATCGTGGATTGGCTGACCAAGTCAGCTCATTTTATCCCAGTGTTGACTACGTACTCTTCAGAGAGATTGGCTGAGATTTATATCAGAGAGATTGTATGCCTTCACGGTATCCAAGTATCCATCATTTCAGACAGAGGTACGCAGTTCACATCACGGTTCTGTAGAGCCGTACAACAGGATTTGGGTACTAGGGTGGAGTTGAGCACAGCCTTTCACCCTCAAACAGACGGGAAGTCCGAGCACACAATTCAAATTCTTGAGGATATGCTTTGTGCTTGTGTGATGGAGTTTTGAGGGTCATGGGACCAATTCTTTCCACTTGCAGAGTTTTCCTACAACAACAGCTACCAGTCCAGCATTCATATGGCACCATATGAGGCTTTGTATGGTAGCCGGTGCCGGTCCCCAGTAGGTTGGTTGATCCGGGCGAGGCCCGATCGTTGGGTACAAATTTGGTCTAGGATGCCCTGGATAAGATGAAGGTGATTCAGGATAGACTTCGCACATCCCAGTCAAGGCAGAAGAGTTATGCAGACCGGAAGGTTCGTTATTTGGCATTTATGGTTAGAGAGAGGGTCTTGCTTCGGGTATCGCCTATGAAGGGCATCATGAGGTTCGGGAAGAAGGGCAAGCTAAGCCCGAGGTTCGTTGGTCATTTGGAGATATTGCGGCGTGTTGGGGAGGTTGCTTATGAGCTTGCCTTACCTCCCAGCCTAGCAGGAGTTCATCCGATATTCCACGTTTCTATGCTCCGGAAGTATCACGGCGATCCGATTCATGTATTAGATTTCAGCTCAGTCCAGTTGGACAAGGATCTATCTTATGTTGAGGAGCCAGTAGCTATTTTGGACAGGCAGGTCAGAAAGCTCAGGTCAAAGAATATAGCTTCAGTAAAGGTACAATGGAGGGGTCAGTCGGTCGAGGAGGTGACTTGGGAGACCGAGAAGGATATGTGCAGCCGTTACCCTCATCTTTCCACAGCTTCAGGTATGTCTTTATACTCGTTCGAAGATGAACGATTGTTTTAAGAGAGGGAGAATGTAATGACCCGGTCGGTCGTTTTGAGAGTTAGATCCCCAATCCCTGTTAACTGTTTTCCCCATATTTATTTCTGCTATTGTGACTTGGCGGGATGATTGGTTGTGAATTTCGGAGTGTTTTGGGACACTTAGTCCCTAAATGAGAGCTTAAGTCTTAGAATTTGGACCGTTGTCGGAACTTCTTGAAGACGGTTCCGGAATGGAATTCTGTCTATTCCGTTAGCTCCGTCGGTTAATTTTGGGCTAAGGAGTGCGTCTGAAATGTGTTTGGAGGTCCATAGTAGATTTAGGCTTGAATTGGCGAAATTTGGAATTTTGGCGATTTCGGACGGTAGTGGAAATTTTGATATCGAGCCCTAGGTTCATAGTGTCATTTGTGACCTGTGTGTGACATTTGAAGTCATTCGGACAAGGTTTGATATGTTTCGGCGTCGTTTGTAGAATTTGGAAAATTGAAAGTTCCTTAGGCTTGAATCCGTGCTTAATTCATGTTTTTGATGTTGTTCGATGAAGTTTATTGGCTCAACTAAGTTCGTATGGTGTTATAGGATTGGTTGGGATGTTTGGTTGAGGTCCCGAGGGCCGAGGGTGTGTTTCAGATGCTTAACAGATTAGTTTTTGGAAATCAGGAGTTGCTGAACTGCTGGTGTATGGATTTCTGGTGTTTTTCCGCACCTACGGATGGGGAGCCGCAGGTGCGAGGTCGCAGGCGCGGAAGGGATCTCGCAGATGCGAAGTTGGGCCTTGTTATCTGGGGTCGCAGGTGCGGTGGATGGTCCGTAGAAGTGGAAGCGCAGGAGCGGTCGAGGGGCCGTAGGAGCGGGCTCGCAGGTGTGGCCCAGTGCTCGCAAATGCGGTCCCAACCCAGTTAAGTTGATTTCGCACCTGCGATGGTTCGTCCGCAGGTGCGGTCCTGGGTCCACAGATGCGGAAATCGCTGGGTAGAATTGAGGGCTAATGCTCATTTCACACAAATTCGATTTGGAGCTCGGGAGAAGGCGATTTTTCGAGGGTTTTGAAGAGGAAATCAGTGGGTAACAATGCCTAACCCTATTTCGTTTATATTTCATCAATCTATAGTAATTTTCTTCATTTAATCAAGGAATTTGAGTGAAAAAGTGGGAATTTGGTGGAAAAGTTCCCCAATTGAATTTCTCAGTTTTAATCGAGTTTTAGGCGTCGGAATTTGATAATTTTTGAACGAGTGATCTCGTGAATGAATGGGTGTTCTAAATTGGTAACTTTTACCTGATTCCGAATTGTGGGCCCGGGGAGACCTTTTGGGCGTTATTCCTAATTTAACGCTTTATCTTTGAATTAATTAGCATTACATTATACAATTGGTTTGATTAGATTTGGGTCATTCGGAGTCGGATACTCGTGGCAAGAGTGTGATATCGAGTTGATTTGAGAGGTTTGAGGTAAGTGGATTGCCTAACCTTGTGGGGGGGAAATTCCCCTTAGGATGTTTGGTATTGTTTGATGTGTGAGCGCCGTGTACGTGAGGTGACGAGTACGTACACGGGCTATTGTTGTAAAAATCCCATTTTTCTCCTAACTCATAAACTGTTTTCCCTTGTTGAACTGCACTACTATGTTTAATTGCTTAGTTTAGATTAGGAAAGCATGCCTACGTGTTTTAACTGCCTATTTGATATTCTATGCAACATGCTTATGTAGATCCTTATTTCCCTTGGTTGTGTTTAGTCTAAACTGTATAATTCGATGTCGTAACTGTCATTTCATCTTGAGCTGCATATTTACTTTGGGACTACGGACGTATTCCGGGAGATCCATCGGCACTGCATATTTACTTTGGGACTACGGACGTATTCCGGGAGATCCCCCTATTTTGCATATTTACTTTGGGGATACAGACGTATTCGGGGAGATCCCCCCTCCCCCCCCCCCAGCCCTGCATATTTATTTTGGAACTACGAGCATAATCTGGGAGATCCCTCTGTACTGCATAATCATTTCAGAACTACGGGACGGTATCCTAGGAGATTTCCTATTGTTTTTACCTTGTTTTGAGACGAGGGCTCCCTTAACTGTTAAATCTTGTGAATTTATTTAAGTGTTTTACCATAAAATCTATTTATATCTCTCACTGCTTAATTTATTATATTTAATCCGGTAGGGCCCTGACCTGACCTCGTCACTACTCGACCGGGGTTAGGCTTGGCACTTACTAGGTACCATTGTGGTGTACTCATGTCCTTTCCTGCACATGTTTTCGTGTGCAGATCCAGTTACGAGCTATCATCCTCGGGGCTAGTGCGTGCTTGCTGATTCCAGGAGATTTCAAGGTATTTCTGCTCACGTCCGCAGATCCTCGGAGTCCCCTTCTATTCCCTCGTCTAGAGATTTTTCTTTGTTTATCTTTAGTCTTTTGTATAGAGCTACATTGATTATAGAAGCTTGTGATTTGGCGACATTCCGGGTTTTGGGAGATTATCTTTTGTATACGCTGAGTGGCACTCTTGTTATTTAAATTATGATGTTTATCTTTTATCGTTATGTTTTCTTTAAATTTCCGCAATAATAGGCTTACCTAGTCGTAAAGACTAGGTGCCGTCACGACACCTTTCGGAGGGTTAAATTGGGTCGTGACAATATTAGATTATTTATAATTTATTTTAGATATTCAAAAATAAGTGCTACCTAAGAGAATAATCTACAACTATCATTTGAATTGATCAGAAGGAGTAAATATTTTTGACATTGTTATTGCTCAAAACTTAAGCTATTGTGTTATGTCCGTTTATATATTTTTCTTGTTTGTGAATGATAGCCAATTCAAAATTTGTGGACCTCAACACCTGATAGTCCACCACTTTATTTTTTGTGTTCTTCCCATTTTAAAAAAAAATCGCTTATTTTTGTCTTAAATAATAAATTTATTGTTTAGAAAGTAAATTTTATTGTTACTGTAAATATTTTACAAAATAAATTTAAGGGACTCTCAATATGATTTCGGCTTAGGGACGAGATCATTGAGTCGCCCCAGACCAGGGGCGGCCCAACGAATTTTGTGGCCTAAAGCCAAACTTTATGAGGGGCCTTAACTTTTAAAAAGAATCATTTATTTATTTGAAGTCTATTTTTCTAGCATTTATTAGATACAAAGTTATTAATAATTTTCTTATAATCAATAACTCCAAATAAATCTTTCTTAATTGACAATATAACTGATCCATTTAACCTTCTTGAGACATTGTTGATCTTAGGTAAGATTTCATCAATTTTAATTTTGAAAACTTCTTTCCGCTGAAGCGATGGTAACAAGAGTTATTAACATTATTTCATAAGCAATATAGGCATTGGAACAAGAACCAAATCTTTTTATTTGACCGAGTGCATCAATTAAACGGTTATCTTCTAATTGTACTATTTACCTTAATACTTTTAATTCCGAAAATAAATCTAAACCATCAATATCGAATTGATTATTATGCATTAAGGAACATACAAGATTAAGGTAATATTTTTTCAAATTTCCATCATCTAGTGATCTTAATTTTTACCGCTAAATAGAAAACCATAAATATTTTATATGCTTCGAATTGTTCAAATCTATTTTGAAGTGAAAAAAATAGTTTTGTCTACTATATATAAAGTAATCAACTCCAAAGGACTCCTCGAAAGATTTTGAGATTTTATTATCAACATTATCATCAAATTGTTACTTCCTATATATCACACGTTTCTTACAAAATTCGGGTTCGATATTCATTTCAAGTGCAATTTTCTTGACAGAAATCATAGCACTTGGAAATACTTCTTCTCTATACTTGTTAAAGAAAGAAATCAGATTTACTTCACATAATCTTTTTTAAACGTATACATAGCCTATTAGGTGTAATAAAAATGGGCCCCCACAAATGTGGGGCCTAAAATAGTTGTTTCACTTGCTTTATGGAAGGGCCGCCCCTGCCCCAGACTCGCTCCAATAACTCGACCCGCTACCTTTTCTGTTTTCTAACATAATAGAAGCCCCCATCAGAGATTAGAAATAAGGCTGGCAAGTGAGTCGGGCCTGACCCGGGACCGGACCGGGCTCGCGGCCCATGTGGGCTTGTGGGCTAAACGGGCCGGCCCATGGCGGGTCTAGTCTAGACGGGCCTGTGAACCCATATGGGTGGGCCTGGGGGGAGGGACCGTGAGCCCGGGACCGGCAGGCGGGCCTGGGCCGGTTCAAACGGGCCCAACGACTATTTTCTTTAAAAAAAATTCAGAATTTTAAAATCTAGTCGTTAGCCGTTTGGCTTTTTTAAAAATAGTCATTTGGCCCCCAAGCTTTGTTTTAACCCCAAACTTTTTATAATTATACTTTTTCCCTATTCTCAACTATAAATACCCCCTCATTGTTTCATTTTTACTCACAAAATCATCAATCTCTCTCTAATTTTCTTCTATAACTGCTTACTTTACTATTGCAATTTGTGGAAAATTGTAAAGTTGGTGAATTGAAGTATTCAAGTCTTCAAGTCTTCAACATTATACAATTTTCAAGAAGTTCGTCAATTCGGTAAACTCGCTCTTAAGTTTTAATATTATAGTTTTAATTGTTTAATTTGTTTTCCTTATAATTAATATGGATTTTTCTTTGAAAAAATATTTGGTGGTAAGGGAAAAGCTAAAATTGGTGAATCTAGTAGGCAAGCTACTACTACTCCCCTGGCCCAAGCTACCCGACCTAGACCTGTTACCCGTCNTGTAGTAACCCCTACTTTTAATAGGCAACCTTCTAAACGGTCCGAAACATCTCTTGTTTGGCACTTTTTTACTCAACTAAGAGATCAAAATAAGACTAAGTGTAAAACTTGTGGCGTCTTGATGTCTCATAAATTTACTGGAGACTGTGGCGGTACGGGTAGTTTGACCAAACACATAATGAAACACCCTAATGATAAAACTAGATTACTTCAAATGAAAGATAGGCAAGAAGGGACAAGTGTAGATACCCAAGGAATTAACACTAGTACCGGTTCAAATCTAGTTCAACCGGGAATTAATACTGTTACCGGTGTCATTTTGTATTACGATCCAAATAAAGATCGCGAAGAATTGACAAAAATGGTTACTGTTATGTACTTACCATATAGTTTTCCCTCTACCCTCACTTTGTCCATTATATTAGAAGAATTTATAATCCTACTTTTAAAGGATGGTCTCGCACAACCGTAAAGGCTGATATTTATAAATATAAACATGAATATGAACAATATTTGCGTTATTTATTTACTCATATTAGTAATCGTGTTTCTATTACTACTGATATTGGTAGGAGTGGTAATGACTGTGATTACCTTACTGTTACCACTCATTGGATTGATGAGGACTAGATAATGCAAAACGCATTATTACTTATAGAATAATTACTTCAAGTCACACAGGTTAGTTTATTGCTAAGACAGTTGCAGATATTTGTAGATATTTTTACATTAAAGATAAAATAATGTCAGTTTCAATGGATAATGCTTCTAGTAACACTAATGCTATAGGTTTTCTTACAACTACACTAAGTCCTGCATTTAGTAATATTTTTCATGTTAGATGTATTTGTCATATTTATCATTTAATCGTCGGTGATGGTCTGAAAACTTCAAATGTTGAAATTGCAAAGGTTAAATTCGCTCTTCATTGGCTTTTTTATTCAAATCGTAGAAGTAGAGTTAGAGAATATTATAAAAAATGTGATGAATTTGGCCTTAGATAAAGAAAGGTTCCTAAACTTTGTCCGACTAGATGGAATTACTTGTATGAAAATTAAGTTGTTGCATATGAATATAGAAACTCAATAAGTGCAACCTATAATGCTCGTGTAGGTGGTGGTGATGATGAGCACCTTACAAATCAAGATTGGGCTAATGTTAAAACTCTTCTAGATATTTTAGAACATTTTCATGTTGCTAAAAACAAATTATCTGGGCAATATTATGCTACTATTTCTAACTGTTTAGTTTATATTTCATCACTTGCAGAATTATTTACTCAATTTTCAGAGGGTGGGATAGTTTATCAATGTGCTGTTGATGATATGAAAGATAAGTTTAAAAAATATTTTTTCCCTATCCTCCCTCTTTATGGTGTTGCGGCCATGTTAAATCCTACCATGAAATTAGGAGGTCCTCACTATTGGTATACTCAAATTTATAATGTTTTACCACTTTCAACTGAGGAATATGATACACTTATAGATAAAAAAGGCTCAATTAAAATAAATGTTCAAACAATTTATAATGCTTATCAAGTTGCATTAGATCATGCTAGACCAAATGTTCCAACTCCTACCTTGTTTAGCTCGCAGTCATCTAAAAGATCTGCGGGATTAAAATCACTTAGTTCTTGGACGGGGTTCAGGGTTCTCAAGGTGATAATATTAGTGATAGTTCACAACTAAATGAACTTCAAGTTTATTTGTCGCAGGGACTTGAAACAGAGAATCCCGACGGCACCTTCAATATTTTGGAATGGTGGAAGAACAAAGAAAAATACTATCCGGTCCTTTCAAGGATGGTTCGAGATATCTTAAGTATTCAAGCTTCAACAGTGGCATCGGAAAGCGCTTTCAATCAAGCAAGACTTCAAATCGGTGATTATAGAGCGTCTATGAGGGAGAGCTTAGAAAAATCAGTACTCTTCAGAGATTGGATCCGTTCAGAAAGAAGAAATTTTAGACTACTTAAATCACAACCGGAGATGGACAAAACTTATGAAGAAATGCTAGCGGAACTTGCGGAGGATGTTGTTTCGCCCGGAAGCGGTGATGAACAAGCTTCTTTTCCGCCACCACCAACAGAAATTCCTCCAAACCTTGAAGGATTTATGAAATTTGTTAGAGATAATATGTAGATTAACATGTAACTTGTATTTTGACACATCTTGATTAGTTCTTTTTCCTTTTAATGGTGGTATTAGTACCTTGTTATACTCATTCCATTGGGGGGAGGAAGGCTAAGAAAGATATTGTCATTTTTTTAAATGTCGTATTAATAAAAATTATAAGACATTTTCTTAAATATTGTTTACATTTTTTTTTGTGTTTAAACTTGAATTACAAGACACAAGTCATAATTATATAATATAATTTACAATAAATTGCCTTAGATAATATAATATAATTACATAAGAAAAATTTATTTTTTTAAAATAGCCAACGGCTATAATATGAAAAACTAGCCGTTTTTATTTTTTAGTGCAAGTTTGAATATTTCTTTACTATTTTTGTGTTTTAAATTTGAATTACAAGATTTATGTCACAATATTTACATGAAATTGCTTAGATAAAAAAAAAATTAAAAATAACCCGGATCGTTTAGGCCTGTTTGGGCCCGTAGGCCCGACCCACTTAGCCCGAACCTATGTGGGCTTAGGCCCACAGCGGGCCGGTTCTACCTATTAGGACTGTTTGGCCCAAGCTCTCCTGGACCGGGCCCCGTTTGGCCCGGGCCTGGCCCAGATTACACCATTATTTAGAAATAACGATAGCTTTCGCTCTAAGGATGGCTTCCTTACATTCTCTCTCGGTCGGAGAGGAGCTCAGTAAATAATAAATTGTTTTTTAAAAGAAATATATTTGGCTTCAAAAAAATGTTATCACGTCAGCCAAGTCGCCAAAAATATCACATGGGTGTTGTGAGTGACTTTCTCTACGAAATGGCAAAGGTTAAGTGATTTCTACAGTAATTCAGCTTCATATATAAATGGCATAAAATGCAACAGGATAAGGAATTTACGCCAGATATACAGGCTTTTTAGTAAATCTCGGACAGCATAACCAAGCATTTCAGTTTAAGGTAGTGACATTAGTTGAAACATCCAAAGGAACAGTCTTTCAACAGATCTACAAATTGAGAGTAAATACAAAAAGCTCATATCAGGTAAATTGAGCAAGAAGACATGCCAAACGATTTATTACCTCACAACTGAAAAAGTAAAGTTTACAGCAATATGCTCGTCAATGTGTATTCATATTCATACTAACAAGTAACAATCCATTAGCTTTACGACAGGGTGTTCCTCAATATGCACATATATAGATAATCTATTAGCAATACACCAATTAATTTTATTAAACGGTTTTTAAACCTAAAGTTATTAGCAGCCAAATAAGGAGTTGGTGATCCAAGTCCAACATTGAAATTGTCATCTGACTACTAATTCACCTGAGTTGTGGTCAACAACATCACAAAGATATATATGTTGATCTTTTAAAATCTTTTCCAGCTTTAATTTGCAGTCCTGAAAACGACAAAACTTTGCAGGAGTGAATTCCAAAACACAGCGCAAGAAAGAAACAAACATGGGATACCAGACTTAACAAACACAGCAGTTATAGCAACAAAAATATAAAAAAAATCTGAACATTAAAAACACTCGAAAATACAAATCAAAGAAGCCCAGAAGAATTGAAAAAAAAATGAAGTATAAGGTTGAGAGTAGCATGACAGAAGAAATATTGAGGTTTAACATTGAAGAGGTTAACATACTTGCTAGAAGTATCTTCCTTTCACTGGAGAATTTCATCAAATACATTGATCGCATCAATGTTCTTCTCTTGTTTTTACTACCTTTTTAATCCTGGCAGATACTTGCTGAGGCAAGAATCTACAAAATCACAAAATCATAAAATCTGTGAATCAACAATCTCTGAGGAAAATAGAATAAGACAATTACATGCTCAGCAAGAACATGACTCGACAACATAGAGTAAAAATTGAACCATTGGCACAATCAACAGAAAGGCACCTAAAAAGCTTCGCAAAATCAACATAATAAATGCCGTTGAGAATATGAATAGTCATTGTGTATGTACAGACCTTTAGTTGGTCCAAATACGTTAAGCAGGATGCTAATCCACAACCAATGAAACCTATTATTTATGTTCTGCCTGTTCAAATCCCCATAACTTCGGGGCTAAGTGGGTTCAAATGCCAATACAATTCCTAATTAATAAAGGAGACAAAAGAAAGTAGAAGTTAGTCACAGTAAAGGTAAAGTTGGTAAGAATTTTGATACATATACATATAGTCAGTGATCTTACTTTTAAGAGACAATAAATGCTCCTCCTTTGTCTGGAGTTGGGATTGACTGTGTTACAGTATAACTCCAATTCTTTCTGGTTTTTCACAAATGAATCAGTATGTAGAGTATTCTACAACAGTTAAGAGCAGTGGTGGAGCCGCATGCATCAAAAGGGTGTCAACGGACACTTCTTCGCCGGAAAATTATATTATATAGGTCGATAACTTTTTTAAAAATATGTATTTATATATATATATATATATAATGACACCCCTTTATGACTTCTTGATGAGTTTGGTTTTTTATATTTTGACTCTCCTTAATGAAAATTCTGGCTCCGCCATTTAAGAGACAATCAATCTAATTGAAAAAGAAAGTTTAAAACAACCACCAAGTTTTTTAAGTCATCACCAAGCAAGTGTCCAAATGATATGAATACATGAGCTATAAAACTGTTTTTTATTTTCTGTTAGCAAGCTTTATTTTTTTTTATCATGCAGTACTTATAATATTCTTAAGTATTAGCATGAAAGAACCTAATATTATTGATGCAAGAAAATGCATCTGGATTATCAAATAATATTGAAGTAAGAAAAAGAAAGCAAGATAGATGGACAAAATGAGACAGAGATGGAACAGACTATACATACAGTAGAAACAGTAAAATCAAATAGATACAACATTGATCTATTTGTTGCACATCAGAAAACTTCACCATTTTTTGGAACACAAAAAATTTAGCAAGGACTTGCAAGCAGATAATAGTGGAGGTGCAAAAAAGTTGTATCAACAAAAATCATTAAACGAACAATGAGCACATAGGTAAAGGTAAAAATACCTCTGTAACGACATTAGAGTAATTCCTAGTACTATGCAAAACCTCAAGCCAACTTGCCATGAATTATGTGAGCATAGTACAGAACAGAAATTGGGGCCATCCTCTGGAACTATTTATACAAAAGCTTTTTGAATGATTTCATCGTATACTATATTGTAAGTCGAATGATCATCATCGCTAACTTTTTGCTCTTGATAGCGTTACGTAGAGTTGACCGTGTGAACAAACAAGCGTAAATAAACTCTCACGAAGTCCAACATTTGACCTTGAGCTTTATTTATTGTCATGGAAAAACATAATCTCACAGGAAACTGTGTTCTTTTGAAAGGAATAGGCAATTTTTCATCTGCTGATGATAATAATGGTATTCTGGGAATAAATACATGTGTATTCTTAAAGTCCCCGGTGGCAATTTTAGCACTTATAACATGTTTTCGAAGATCATAAGATATAAGTCGTGTACCATTGCATAAACCTTCACATGGATTTAAATTTCGTAATAACATAACATGACCATTCTTTTTCAAGGTCAGTTTATGGGAGGTAAACCAGCAGGATGTAAAGCATGCAAAAAATCTTCAAATTGACTTTGATTGCTTGCTTCAATAGTCTCATCAAATGCAACAAATATTTTAGGATTACTGGGAAATTGAGCTATGAGCAAATCATTTATTTCATCGACAAAGTCATTTTTGGTTGTCAGAATTACACGCGAAGCCATAAAAGATGCATCGAAAAAACATGTATGTAGATCTGGATAAGTAACTCGAAACAATAGATCTAATGATTGATTTTCATAAATTAAAGGGATAACAAAAAAATCAAGGATTTCAATTTTACCATAGCTATTTGTTTTTTCTTGTCCATTTTCAATTCTCATCAAATACTCACAAAAGGTAGGATCTGTCTTTGCACGCATATCCTCTGATAATCGTAGTTTTTCGAGTTGATTTCAAATTTCAAAATATAATAATCTTTCTTGAATAAAATCTTTTTTTTCCCACTCCTAACAACCAGAAGAGTTTGTTTAAAATCACCACCGAAAGCGACCACTTTTCCTCCAAATAGAGCATTTGTATCCATTAGATCCTTCAAGAGAATATCAAAAGTTTTATCACTTTCTTTTTTGCCATAGATACTTCATCCCAGACAATCAGTTTTGCATCACGTATTAAAGTTGCAAGTGTGATTTGCTTACTAGTGTTACAAGAATATTGTTCATCTATTAGGAAATCTAAAACGGGAGTGAGCAGTTCGTCCTCCTGGGAGGATCGAAGCCGCAACACCTGAACTTGTTGTTGCTAAAGCGAAAAAACCTTTTGATCGTACAGCAGCTAATAAAGCACTGTATAGAAAAAAAATTCAAGTTCCTCCAGGTCCGTCAACAAAAAATGCTCCTGATTTGTTAGAAAATATCCTATCAAGAATCGTGTCATACGCTTTTCACTATTTGGTATTTAATTTTCTCTCTAGAAGCAAATCTTCTTCTCTAACAATGATATTTCTTTCAAAATGACAGTCATTGGTTTCTCTCACAGCAGCTAAAGGTTTAAGTTTCTCAGGAATCAGATTATATTCATTAATATCATGTCCCATCAAATGCAAAATATTATTGATATGATTTAAAGCTATAAAACGAATATCTTTAGCATTCATGTTAGGTAGAATCTTAAAATCTTCGGACATTGAATCTTCAAATTATTTCCAAAGTTCTGTTGTATTAGTAGGATTACAGTACACCGATAATGTTGCAAACAAACTCGTTAAACTATATGGCATTTGATAAATTGTAGCTTCAGACATACATTCAACCAAGTTGTTATCACAGTGTAACAATCCTTTTTTTTCTGCGGCCTCTCTAAATGTACTACAACATTTGCCGTCAACTTTACATAAGTCCAGATATGATTTTGGTCCTCTAACATTCATCAACAATAATCTAAGATAATGTTTTTCTCTTTCTGTTGGATGACATGTTACAACATGTCCAATTACAGTACGTTATTTTCGATGTGTCCACATTTTTTCCTTAGGTGACCATACAAAGTACTCAGGAAATTCTTTATACAATAATGACAGTTTCATAGCATCTTATCTGTTTTGTTCATAACAAAAAATTCAGCTAACATTGTTTTTCTAATGATTGGATTACTCAGTATTCTATCAACATTTTCAATACTTTTAAAAGAGACAAATTGTTGCCCTTCCAAATGTAACTGAAGGTGAAAAACACTTGGAGTCATTTCACTTATGAAAAAACCAAATAATCGCCATGCAGCTTCTGGAGGTGAAACACATCTAGCAGATTGATATTCTTTTATTTCATCTATGTCTGTATCTGTATCATTATCATGTATATGAAATTCAATTTTATCGTCTCGTTTGTAAAATATATTTCACTACTTTGATATTAGAACAAACTTCAACATTCATATGACAAGTATACTTGCATAGCAAAAATGGATTATATGGAACAATCCAAGAATTATCCAGAAACTCACCTCTTATTTCTACAGCTTCTCCGGTTCTTCTCCTTTTGTATATTGGATATGAATTCTTCCTTTTTGATGTTTGTTCAGCAAAATCTTTTGGATACTTGAATTTGCAGTTATTATTTTTCATGCAAATATTTGTAGGATTTAACTTTTCACAAGGATCATGCATCATATGTTTAATAACAAGTGAATATAGATCGTGATCTTTTTTAGAATCAGGCAATTCTGCACAGACAAATTTGTCATAGGATTCAGGAGTCAATAATTTGTGTTCATTAGCAAGTATAGTAAGGAAATGTGCATGTGGAAGACCATGTTTTTGAAATTCGATAGTTTACATGAATGCTGCAACTCTTCCAAATATTTATGTTTTTAATATATTTGTCTTTAATTCTTCTACCTTTGCTATGGAAACTCTACTAACTAAATCAGGTATTTTCTGTACCTCATCAGCCAGCGATAAATGTTCTTTTATTTCTAGCCAAGCAGGATTACATGTCATTGTTATAAAGAAATCAAGTTTTCCAAAATATTGTACCAATGCTATAGCATCCATGTATCGTCGGCGCATGTCCCTTGGTCCCCCTAATGTAACATGGAGGAATGTTTTCTTTCCAATTTTAAAGGCTTCCCTTTCACCACATCTTAAAATACCAAGGAGTCCTTGCAAGATTTTAATTCTAAATGAATCTGGATTAAATGAGAAGAAGTCTAATCTTTGCGTTTCAAGCTTTATATATACATATACTATAAATTGTTGGAATATTCTCCCACAATGTAGCACTTCATTTGTTTCATTATCTCTTAGTTGAAATTTGTAACAATAATACTCTCGACAAGACACTGTATCTCTTTTTCGTTTTTCTTTTTGTAGTGATTCATCTTCCATATCAAGAAATCCATCAACTGAACACATATTTGATATATTGGAAAATTGTTCATGTTCACAATAAGCTCTACGTTTCGTCACATTTTTTGTCTGAATAATTTTTTTGATTCCACAATGCCATCCATTTTCACCGAAGGAAAATAATAAGGGATACTGCAATGAATCATAACATCCATAATATGTACTACCTGAGCTCTATTATTGTGGGTATAAATTCGAATATGTGGTGCAGATGTACCTCTAGGATTTTCTTAAGCCATAATGCCGCAATCTCTGATGCACTGGGTAAGTTATATGTTCATTAATCTAAGGTTGAGTGACATTTAAGAGCAATATAGAAATCAGATAATTGGGGAACATTTAAGAGAGATTTTAGGAAAATAGTATAAGGATTTACCTTCAATATGTCCATCAACCTTTTCACTATTGATTCATTAATTCTTGTGGAACAAGATATCCTATTGGCTAGTTCATTATCATGATCATAGAAGTACAACTGTAAATTCCTAGGTTTTTCATTAGAAGGAACTAAATCATCTATAAAATGATATATTTGTCCCTGGACTCTAAATGTGTAGATACCACAATTTCTTCTCGCTGGCTCTTTATCATACTTGACACCAAGTGAAGTAAATGCAAACATGTTATTGTACGTTCTAATATAAGTTCAAAAATTTTCAGATTCTTCAGTATTTCCAAAGTATAACTCTGATAATTCAGTTGGCAGATGTCAACCTTACTGAACCACTGTTACAGCAAAATCCTGGAGGTTGATATTCAAACTTCTTTGCATGACAGAATTGACAGTTTGGGACCTTTTTTAGAGCAACATAGTTACTTTGTTGCTCTTTAGTGACCAGGAACACCTTTTTGGCCCGCCTATGAGTTGAATATGTAAGAAATATCATTAGGAAAAAAGGAGCACCAAGGCATACGTATGGTGGACATTATTGTAAAATTAAGTTTGTGAAAACCTTTGATTGGAACGGTATTCAAGGTAACATGACGCATGTTAGATGTACCCGATGTAGACCCTAATGTACAAATAGTCACAATTTACAGTAACGTATAAACAATATGTCATTTTGAAAAGAGTATAATCTGAATGTAGGTTTACCTGTTTCACAAATGATAGGGGGTCCAGTATACCATTTCCGTTGTCTAAATTAGCAGATGATATAGTCATACAGGCTTGATAGATAGCAGATGGTAAACAGAATAGCCAAGATGTTTAAAAGCGTACAACAACCCCTCAATACATGCAAAATAGAGTGTAGAAGAGCACGTAATATTTATGTTTTTTAGTTTATAGATACATATAAGATAAATAAGCTGTGATACTCAATCTCCAAGCAAAATAAGCATCGTTATATTAATAATATATAGTGTATAAATATGAGTACAATAATATATAACCTTTTTCAGGAAGCGAATGAGGTTCTCGTATGGTTACCTGTTTCACAAATGATAGGAGGATCCAATATACCCTTCCTTTTTCTAACTGCGATGTAGACGTGCAATCTTGATGGCTGGTAAACAGAATAGCGAAGACGTTTAAAAGCGTACAGTGAAGCCTCTACGGGTGCAAAATAGAGTGCAATAGACCATTTTGAGTATTTTAATTTATAGGCACATATAAAATAAATAAGGTATCATATTAAGTTTCCAAGAAAAATATATAAGCACCATTGCCTTAATAATATATTGTGTGTAAATACGAGTACAACAATATAACCTTTTTCAGGAAGTGAAGGAGGTTCTCTTATGGTAAGAGCAGTTTGTTTCAGAAATCTTGTTTTGTCCCAAGATGATGTTGATTGTTCTGGGATAGCAAAAATCGGGCTTCGAAGAAGGCTGTGCTTAGTAGAATCTTGTCTTCTCATACATCACGATAGCAACATCGCTTCCCTTCTATGAGCAGATATTTGGCTTTGAGTATCACGCTGTTTGGTTCTTTGGAATCCATCAGCTATTCAAGTTCAACTTCTTTTTATCTGAAAAATATTTTCAGCATTCCAGCCTAAAAATGTGCCACCGCCTACCGTTTATCCAAAATCAAAATTACCGCCAATGATAAGACTGATTCAATTAAGAATTTTCTGAAGCACATAAGGAACAAAAGCGACTGACATATTAAACTTAATGTGTAACAAAGCCTTATCATGCCATAAAAGATGCAACAAAGAAACAGAAGATGACAAGAAAGCTAACAACAAATTAGCACACCTAGCATCAGAAATTGTTCCCAATTTATTCTTTTCTTTCTTTCTTCTTCTTTAACACATCAACGTTCATTTAGTTGTTTGTCATCTAAAAATGATATAATTTTTTTAGCTTAGTGATGTGGGCTGGACGAAAGGAACAAGAAAAGGGAGCTCTTGTTAGGTGTAGTTAAACTTAAAACAATAGTAGAAATCTTAAAAAAGGCCTAATTCATTCAGAAATTGCCTCGAACACCTAAAGAACAAAGGTGATAGATGTTTGACCAAAAAGTATAGCACTCTTTGTTAAACTTAATCAAAAGATAAATAAGATGAAAGGTAAATCCTAGTCAAACATAATAATTCATAGATCTAGCCAAGTATTTAAATGATATCGTCTATTTAATGCGCGGAATAGGATATCAGATTATTAAATGCACACTTATGAGAATAAATGAAGAGTGAATGATGAGCAATAAATATGAAAAATGTCAATGAATGTAAATAGGAAGAATGATTCACCCAAATATTGAATGATGTGGAAGATTCTTCCTCCTGACAACAAAATATAGCCAAAAAGTAAGAAAATGAACAATGTTTTCTTGGATCGTGTGAGTAGAAAGGAAGAATAATCAACAAAATCAATTACTATGGAAAGATAAACTTTTGTATTTTATCTCAAGAGTCAACTTCTTACAATAGTTTTCTCAGAATGAATCTCACGTGTACTTTTCCCTCTCTCTCCTTTTTCTATTTATATGGGATCTTCTCTAAAAATCCTAAAATAGTACAACAAAGAGAATATTCAAGGGAATATTTCTGTCACTAATTCCAAAACTACACTAGTCGTTGCTTCTGCTCTTCGCTACTCGACCTCGGCTTAAACGGCATGCTCAGTGACTGCTCGTTATTGGTTTTGGTTGACCTCGACTTGTCCGTCAAAATCGAAGCACAGTCTTATTACTTAACGATATTCCCACGCCTAATTTCCTAAGTCAGATTTTGACCGACATAACTAATACCTCCGTTTGTCGAGGTCGCCTTCTGGTCGGTCCCGACGAGCGGACTTCATCAGTTGGAAACTTAGGAAGAATTTTTGGCGTGGTGATCGAGTAGAGGTGTTTGTAGACGAAATAATGACGTGTTACTCTGAGAGTCGTGGGTAATGGGTTTGGTGCAGGATGATGTCGCGACACATGCGTCATCATTACGCATCTTCCTGATGCGCCTCGTTCCTCAAGCTCCTGCCGTTTCGATTCTAGGGCCACTGGCGGTTGATTGCATTGATTCGAACGCCTCTGATGTTTATAAATAAAGAGGGGGAAACTTCTCAAATGAACTTTTGCATTCTCTGATTTCTTCAAACCAGCACTCGCTTCCCTTTCTTCTTCTTGTGTTCTTGCTTCTTGCAACTGCAGCCGTTGCCGCCCTTTCTTCATTTTCTGACCCCTAATGCTGAGACGATCTATGACCCCACTCCATTATCGGTGGACATGCCCTCTGGTGGCGGAGAATCAGCGGTTATAGAGGATGAGGGCTTCCCCACTGTGGAGGAGATCGTTCCTCATAACCCTACTTCCAGGTCTGACTTCTCTAAGGAACCCGCCCATGAACCGGAACTTGCGAAATCTGAGATGGAGGCGAAGCACCTTGCCACCCTTAGGACCAAATATGGCATTCCTGCCCATGTTGACCTGGTTCCGGCCGGAGATGACGTGGTTCAAGTTCACCGGCCTGGGTATTGTGCGTTTTATGCCTACCCATTTCAGATAGGCTATTCTCTTCCTATTCCTCCATTGGAGGAGGAGTTCTGCCGCTACTATAGCATCTGCCCGACACAACTTTCTCCCTTCCTTTACAAGATTTTCCTTATGCAGGCGAAGTTTGTGGAGCTGGTCGGCTGCGAATTCTCTATCCGCCACCTACTGCATCTCTTCGGACTGAGCTTCCATAAGGGCACGATGATTCACCTCCGCCACCGCGGAACTAAAGGATTGGTGGCTGGGATGGATGATAGGACTAACCACCAATTTTGGGCCCATTATTTTCTTCGTCAAAACCGAACACATTGTGGCGTACCCTAAGGACTTTCCTGAACAATGGATTTTGCTCGTAAGTGTCATTATTTGGAGTACGTTCGTTCCCTTATCTTCGTGTTTTGTGACTTGTTACGTTTTTTTTCTTTTTTACAGCTGAGAGTCATCCCCTTCTTTGATCGCCGACATCAGCGACTGGGTGGCGCGCATCTTGCCTCACACCGTAGGGATCCGTGACTGGCATCCTTCAATAAGAGGTTCGGGCTCAAGCCCTTGACCGGTAAGTCGGGTTTCGCCGTTATAACTATTTCTCTCTTGATGTGGTGCGTTTTTTCTTCCGTTTATGGTTTTCTTTTTATGCTAGGTCGGAGAAATTCTAAGGAGGCGAAGGCTCCTGTCTTCGCATTTTGCCAGGGTGTTGCCTCGGCTAGGATGCAGTTTGTGTTGGCCGAGTCTTTGCGAGATACTTCCTCCCAGACTCCGATATTAAGTGAACCTGGTTGTCAGACGGCCATTCCATCAGTGGAGGTCCCGTCCTGCCCGGTATTTCATTTGGTGGATGAATCTTCTCAGGGCGAAGATGAAGAGAACCCGCTAAAAAGACGAAAGATAGTGGTTGATGGCGGAGTAATCAAGGACGAAGGTCCTGCGAGGGGTGAGCCCGATTTGACCGCGGTCGAACCGGGGGGTGATACGTCTTTGGACGTGGAGGCCATGCCGTCTTCAGAAGTGGAGATTGTTTTAGTGGAAGGAGGGGAACAACCAGAGGCGGCCGCTGTCCTTCTGAGGAATGATCCATCGACATCAGAGCGGACCGACGTTCCCTCTTCAGCCGAGGAGAGAGCAAAAGGTGTGGTTGTAGATGATTATAAGTCTGGCTCCGATGTCGATCCTGAGGACGTGAGGGTATTCGACGAAGGGCTTACTCGGGTCGAGGTGAGAACAAATGGATCTTCTCGCCCGATCATAATCCCCTTGGATTGCGACTTGTTGGAGGATACTATGAGCATGGTTCCTTCTTTTTCCCCTCTTTGTTCCGCCGCTGAAAACAAGTCCATTCATGCACTCCGAGATTTCGACCTGTCACTGGGCATATCCGGGATGGCTTTGAGGGTGAGTTTCTTTCGTCATCTCTGCAACTTGCGTCTTTTTACTCTTTCTACCTTTGCTAATTTTCTTCTTACTCTTTTTTTAGACTTTCATTTTGGAGATCGAGAGTGCCCGCCGAGAAGAGAGGTAGAAGGTTGTTTTTTAGAAGATGGTTTCAAAGTACGTCCGTTATCGTGACAAGTATCGTGAGATGCGTGCATGGCTTAGAGCCGGTGGCTATCTCCAGGCCCTTAGAGACGAATTAGATCAGAAGGACGAGGAGCTTGTGCGAACTATTAGTAGATGCAGTGAGCTCGAGGGGTTTCTCAGGGACAAGGGCGTCGAGCTCGAGGTGAGAAAGGGGGTCATGGCCGAGTGCGTCGACCTTCAAGCGCAAGTGGCGAACTTACGGGTTGATCTTGAGCAAAGCTCCATTAGAGTTGCCGGCCTGAGTAGTGAGTTTACTGAGAAGACGACAAAGTTGGAGGGGGCCGAGGAGGCCCGGGTAAAGGATTTGGCAAAGGCAGCGGGATTAGAGGACTCTATCCGCGTCCTCAGGTCTGAACGTGCAACTGATGCGGAAACGGCCGCGCTAAGGGAGGCGCGACTTGATGAGCGAATTGGTGGGCTCGAGAGAGATGTTTCGAGCCAAAGTGAGCAAGTTTCCTCTCTTGAGGCCGAGAAGGCACGGTTGTTGGATCGACCTTCTTTCATTGATGCTTCTGATTTCCCCGATGTTCTTCGTGATTTATACGAGATGTGGATCCATGCCGAGGAAAAGCTGGACATATATAGGAACATGATGGTGGTGGAGAAGATTCCTGAGGCTGACTTTTAAGATGCCCGTGTTAAGGCACGTGATGCCAGGCTTGCCTGTGGTTATGACCCCGCCACGCCGGGGAACGACGACGACGAAGAGGACTTGGACGGGCTTGCATATGATCCTTTGTATGACGATGAGTATGCCGATGGCGCGGGCGAAGGTGGAGATGGTGTTGTTGGGTCGGGTGGTGAAGGCGGCGATGGCGCATTGTGATTTTCTTGTACTTGGTTTTTTGCTCTTTTCTTTCTTTGTTTTCCCCCTTGTTTTTGGAGAGGGTCTTTCTGGCCCTTTGTAAGATACTCTATATTTTGGAATGGAATGACTATTGACTTTTTGCTTTATGTTCTTGGCTCTTTTCGCTTTTCTTCGCATGATTTTTTCCTTTGTAAGAGTTCCTGACTTAGTTGATTCGAACGAGGTCGAATATTAATGAATTCGAATGAAGTCGAACGAGTCGATTCGAGCAAGGTCGAATATTTGACTCTTAAGTGATTCGAACGAGGTCGAATATGAGTCGATTCGAGCAAGGTCGAATGTTTGACTCTTAAGTGATTCGAACGAGGTCGTATGTTAGTCGATTAGAGTGAGGTCGAATGTTTGACTCTTAAGTGATTCGAACGAGGTCGAATGTAAATAAATTCGAGCGAGGTCGAGTGTGAGTCGATTCGAGCGAGGTCGAATGTTTTACTCTTTAAGTGATTCGAACGAGGTCGAATGTAAATAAATTTGAGCGAGGTCGAATGTGAGTCGATTGAGCGAGGTCGAATGTTTGAATATTTAAGTAATTCTAACGAGATCAAATGTAAATAAATTCGAGCGATGTCGAATGTGAGTCGATTCGAGCGAGGTCGAATGCTTGACTCTTTTAGTGATTCGAACGAGGTCGAATGCGATTCGATTCGAGCGAGGTCGAATATTTGACTCTTTAAGTGATTCGAACGAGGTCGAATGTAAATAAATTCGAGCGAGGTCGAATGTGAGTCAATTCGGGCGAGTCCGAATGTTTGACTCTTTTAAGTGATTCGAACAAGGTCAAATGGGTTGATTCGAGCAAGGTCGAATGTTTGACTCTTAAGTGATTCGAACGAGGTCGAATGAGTTGATTCGAGCGAGGTCGAATGTTTGACTCTTAACTTGGCGTAATGTATGAACTTGGCGGAGATGAAAAACTCGTACGTTTGCGTATTTCGCTTTGTTTATACATTTATTGGAGAAGCTTACATACATTGGAGAAGTTGACATGTTTTTGCGTTGTTCATGCATTCATTGGAGAAGTCCCAGTCTATCTAGTCTCTTCATTGGTCGACCTGGAAAAGTAGTTGATAGGTCGAGCGATGAACTTGTACTTTAACTTCGAGACGTTCTATTTGTCGCCTCGTTAAAAACCTCCCCGAGAAAACCCTATTGGGACAAAACTCTGGTAAGGGAAAAAAAAGTATGACTCGGGAGACGTCTATCCTTAGAAGTTGAAGTATTTGAGGTGGGCGACATTCCAATTGTTTGGTAGTAGTTTTCCTTCCATTGTTTCCAGCTGGAATGACCCTTTGCTTACTACCGCCGTTGATTTTGTATGGATCGTCCCAATTGGTTCCCAGTTTGCCTTCTCGTGGGTCTTTGCTTGCTTGTGTTTTGGCTTTGAGCACGTAGTCCCCCACTTTAAGTGGCCTGATTTTGGCTTTTTTTTTTTGTAGTACCGCTCTGCCTATTGTTTTTGAGCCATCATTTTTATGTAGACCATGTTTCTTCGCTCTTCGGCTTCATCGAGGTCTTGCCTTCTATTCTCATCGTTGCTTGGTCCGCTTTCATTGGAGTATCTTAGGCTTGGTTCCCCGACCTCAACTGGTATTATTGCATCAGTCCCATAGACTAGTGAGTATGGTGTTTCCCCTGTGCTCATCTTTGGCGTGGTGCAGTATGCCCATAACACTTCTGGCCACAGTCCCTTGGCGTTTTCGAGTTTCTTTTTCATGATATTTAATATTGTTTTGTTGGAGGACTCCACCTGACCGTTGCCTGCGGGATGGTATGGCGTGGAGAGTATTCTTTTGATGTGCCATTTTTTGAAGAACTTGGCGGTCTTTTTTCCAGTGAACTGTGTGCCGTTATCGCAGCTGATTTCTTTGGGGATGCCGAAGCGGCATATGATGTTTTTCCATATGAATGTGATTACTTCTTGCTCGCGTATTTGGGAGAATGTACCTGCTTCTACCCACTTGGAGAAATAGTCAATTAAAACTAAAAGAAATCGTACATTACCTCGTCCCGCCGGGAGGGGTCCGACGATGTCCATGCCCAATTTTATGAAAGGCCAGGGCGAGGTGACTGAATGAAGGTGTTCGCCCGTTTCGTGAATCATGGGGGCGTATCTTTGGCATTGCTCGCACCTTTTGATGAAGTTGGCGGCTTCCTTTTTCATCGTGGGCCAATAGTAGCCTGCTTGTATAAGGCATCTGATGAGAGCTCGGTTACCAGTGTGAGCTCCGCAGTGGCCCTCATGTACTTCTTCGAGGACACACTGTGTTTGATTTTGTCCTAAGCACTTTGCTAGGGAACTACCAAATGTTATTTTGTACAAGTCGTTATTGACGACGTTGTACCTGGTTGCCTGCATTCGAAGCTTCCTGGGTTCTTTTTTATCGGGTGGGAGCACTCCGTCCTGCAAGTATGAGATAATATGATTGCTTCAGTCCCAAGTTAGGTTTATAGATCGTACCTCGATTTGTTCTAGTGATGAATGGAGGAGAGTGACCACGTCCCCTTCTCCAGTTATGCTTTTGGTCGCCGCTGCCAATTGGCGCGCCCCCCTCTTTCCTCTCCTTTTGGATCGGTCAGGGTTTTTGACATTATTGGGACAACTCATTTCCTTTTTGGATAAGGGATGTGAAGGATTTGAAGAGTCGCCACCTAACGAATTAAGGTGCGTTAGGGCACCTATTAAGGGTCACAATAACACTAATTGAATAACCAGAGATTGGGTAAGGGCTTGAAATTACTCCAAGGGGAAGGTGTTAGGCACCCCTCAAAGTCCACAACTGTGGTTCCCGGCCAAACAAGCTTTGTGAATTCAAGCAAGTAGCAATTATGCAGTCAAAGTATACACATGGAAACAAGTAATGGTTTTGAAAAGATTCCAAGTCTAAGCACACATATGTAATAAAGTTTTGAAAAATTTATGGTCTAAGCACACATATGTAGGGGATAGGGGAGTCCTAAGTTGTTTATCCTATAGGATCACATCAATGCAATACCCGGTAATCACTCCTCAGTGAGGGGCTACACGTGGCATTAGCGCACTGGTCATCATATCCATATCTACCCTTTACCCCACCCCTTAGCGGTTATTAAGCGAGTTTGTTTCGCGAACTCTAAGCGTGATGTTACCCGTCCCTTCCTTGTGGTCCTTGGAGGAATTTAGAACCTCTAGATATAGGTAGTTCTAGACAGACCCCTAAGGTTTTAAAAGGATAAAATTCTAAGCGACAGGCAAGAACAAATTGAACTAATCAGATAAATGCAGGAAAGCAGTTATGAGGCCCAGATTTACCTCCACAAGTAATGCACATAATCAGCACGTCGCAAACACAAACAAGAGGCCGTTTTATTAGACAGGATATCTAAGTGAATGTCAATGCACAGAAATATGCAGCTTGTTTATAAACTCAATAGCAAGGACCTAATCAGTTTGTCTACTGATTTTAAAACTTGTTAACCTTTAGACAGTTTAGAAGTTATTTTGCCTAAAAGCATGTTGTTCTAGGTGTTACGAAAATGCAGTGATTGTTACCAATTTTATCTAAAACAAGATAATCATATGTGAGATTGCTTTATTCCTCTTTTCATGAATCAGTAGTTTAAACTAGGCGTGGCTAAGCAAATACGAACAAAATCCTAGAGCATGGTATCTAATATGCACATATAAATGCAGAATGGTTAACACATGATTTCAGAATGCACAGAATTCCTAAAGCATGATTTCTAAATGCACAAAGAGTTACAGGATGATTGAAACATGATTTTGAATGCACAAGAGTAACGACATTTATATTGATTTTATTATCCTAGGAGCAGGATTTCTAAGTGGTAGGCATAAGCATACATTAAGGACATGTTGTACGTTAAAGCAGTAAACATGAAAGCCTTAAAGAAATGATATCTAATGCATGTTTGGCATGGTTTGAATGAATATGTTGGTCCTAAGCATGGATTCTAATGCAGATATAGGGAATGTAAAATCCTAAGGCATGATTTCTACCCAATGATAGGATATATAACTACCCTCCCCATTTCACTAGCCAACCCCAATATCTGTTTACAATAATTATTACAAACCAACAGCTGAATGAATTACATAAATAGATAGAAAAGAAGAAGTTAAACTATAGGGAGCCTGAAGTAGGCCCAAATGTACCAAACTTTCCATAGCCTCAAATGCCAAAGTCATAGCCTTTCTCATGTCCGGGTGTGTCAGAGTTCCCTAAGGACCTCAAGGATCCCAGGCAGTGCTCACACTCAGATTTCATAACCAGAACTGAGTAAGTGCAGTGTGGAAGAGCCAGCTCCAGTGCATCAGAGTTCAGAGGGATCTCACAGGGATCCCAAAGCAGTCACACACTAGAGGGGCAGAACTTAAGGACCTAAGAGTAGAGTGAGAGTGCTTGACATAGTTTTGAAAAGGTTTTAATAGGAAAGCAGTATTTGAAAAAGACTCAGTTGAAGTAGTTTTATAAAATAAGAGAGTTGTTTAGCAGTAAAACAGTTTTGACAAGAGTTGTGTAATCAAACAAACAACAGATCAAACACGGAGCCAAACAGGTTCAGCAATAACAACCCTTCACACAGGGATAATTGGGGACTGGGGACACGTAATACACATATAATAAACAGAAGTCCTTTGCAATTAAGGGGTGGCTAATAGTGCAAATAGTAAGACATGGACTCAGGAGTGCTAATTAGAACATAATTATAGAATCAGAAGTGCTTTAGGGGGTTCATGGGATTGGGAGATGACATAGTAGGAATATGAATTTCAGAACAAACAATAGAATACATAGTGGTATCAAACAGAATTGAGCATATAATCAGAACAACTTAAGGTAACAATTACACAATAGGTGCATACCAGAACTAGGCAACTCATAGACAAGCATTCAAAGACAGAGTAGAGTCACATGGAGACAGATTACACAGGAAGTAAACATGTTCATAAATAGGTTGATCCTAAAAAGGGATTAAAACATAACTAGTATACTAAGTAAAACACATATGTTGAGAAGCAAACAATAGACAGAAACATATTAGTAAAATGATAAACTAAAGCAGTAGAAGAAGCACATTGATTTTGGAACTTGAATTTAAAATCAGAACATACCAGTAAGGAGAATAGACACAAAGTGAAGAACAGGAAAGTGCAATAGTTAGCCTTGGCTTGCAGCCGGCTAATTCAGTAACAATAGCAAGTAACAAAAGTAAGAAGAAGAGTTCTTGAGTGTTTGAGAGATGTGAACTAATGTTCGTTCCTGTGTGTATAAGACTATGTAATGAGAGTAGAAGAGAGCAATATATATAGTAGTTTGAAAGCTAAGTAAAATAAGGTAAGAATCAAAATTGTACGGTGATTATGGAACTCTGAATCAATTAGAGCAAAATCAGCCCAAGTCTTCGCTTAATTAAGGGAATCAGTTCAAACGGTAAAGAACAAGCAACAAGTAAGGAAAGAAATCATGTGTAGCTGGAGCATAACAAATAAGGAAATAATTCAAACACAGTAGGTACATAGTAAGCAATTAGGGCTAGATACATAAGGTCTAATTAAGGAAACAATCACTAGGAACCAATTAATAATATAGTCAATCACATAATAAGGTAAGAAAATAGTTTACAGGTTGTAAAAACAGGAAAAGATAACCGAAAATCAGTAAAGAGTATCAACACAGGAAATCAAAGATTCAAATAAAATAGTACTGATTAAAGGAAATTATTGCAAATTCCTGTGAATGAATGAAATAAACACAGTGTAGGCAAGAAGAGACAAACCAGAAGCCCTAATAAGCATAATAGGGTAAAAATCACAGAAACTCAGAACATATTCATGAAAAACAGGCATACACACAAATCGCATGAACAAATCAGCAAAGACAAACTCAGAACCCAAAGCTAAGCCAAGAAATTCGGGGTTTTTAACATAATAAGTTAGGTTAAGGGAGAACCTAAATGAAACCGTTTAAACACAGTAACAATTATAGAATAACACTTAAAATCAAAGAAAAGTTATTTTGGAGGGAAGTTAAGAAACCCTAGTTATGAAGACGAAGAGACGTTTTGAAAAAAATCAGAAAGATTCTCATGTAAAACAGTAAAATAACTCAAAATACTCTTAGATCTATTACAGATCTAAAGAGCCAAGAGATGAAGTTAGGGTTTTGAGAGAGATAACCTAGAGATAAAGAGATTCCGGCTCAGAAGCCATAGATTTAGTAATAAAATAGGACGATCTTACTCAATCGAGCCATGGTGGCCAGAGAATGGTGAGAACAGGCCCATGGGTGAGTGAACAACCACTGGTCCCCTTGAGGACCTCAAGACAACAAGAATCCCGGCCACAGGAGAGCTATTAGGGATAGGAGTGGTGGTGAGCCACCATTATTAACGGCGAGCAATCAACCGACGGAGGGGGGTTAGGGTTAGGCAGAGGGAGTTTTGAGAGAGAAGAAGAGGGGTGACGGCGAGTGAGTGAGGAGTGAATGAGAGGTTTGGGGGGGAGGGTCATTAGGTTAATTTAGGAAAGAACGAATTCGGGCCGTTGATCAAAATTGATCAACGACCAAGATTGAATCAGCATTGGGTCGGGTAGGATTTAGGGATTGGGCCCGGGTATTTGGGCTAGTCTAATTAGGTGTTTGGGCTGGTTTAGTTAAGGAATTTGGGCTGGTTTAAATAGGTTATAATTGAAATGAAATGGGGTTGTTTGTTAAATACCCAATTCGAATTAGTTAAATAATTTATAAAATAGCTAGTAATTATAAAAAATGAATTTCATGCATAGAAAATAGTTAAAAATAATTATTTAGTATTTTAAAATACAAGGGTTAATTTCTGGTAAAAAATAGTAAGAAATTATATGTTTGGGCTTTAATTGCAAAGTCATTGCAATTATAGCCAAAAGATGCCAATTTGGCTAATTACGGAATAATTAAATCAAGAAATGTTTTTGAAATCATTTGTGATACAATTTTATAATTATTTATTGGAAATAAAATATTGAAAAAATTAATAAAACATAGAAAAATTATGACAAAATACAAATTGCTTGTAATGCATGATTTTGAAGGTATATATGCAATAAAAAATATTTTGGAAAAAATTGGGTATCAACACCAATTTGGCGAGGCCGTCCGCTTCGATGTTCTGCACTCGGGATATTTGATCGAGCTGGCATTTGTCGAACTCGGGTAATAGTTTGAAAATTTCGGCTTGATATTTCTGTAGTCGGTACTCCTTAATTTGGAAAGTCCTTGTGACGTGATTGATGACGAGTTGCGAGTCGCATCGAATGATGACTCGTCGTGCTCCCTACTTGAGTACTAATTTTAACCCTGCAATCACGACCTCATACCCGGCCTCGTTGTTAGTCATATTAGGGCATCGTATGGATTGGCGAACCATTTCGTCTGTTGGGACCTCGAGCACGAGTCCCAGTCCAGATCCTAATGCGTTATAAGCGCCATCAGTGTACAAAACCCATTGGTCGTGTACTTTGGTGGAAGTAATGGCGGTTTCTCTTTCAACTTTGGACATTATCTTCGCGATGAAGTCGGCGATGAAGTCGACATAAACTTCCGACTTTATCGTTGTTCGCAACTGATAGGTTATATCTTGCTCGCTCAGCTCTATGGCACACTTGGCCAATCTGCCCGACAATTCGGGTTTGTGCAAGATACTCCTTAAAGGAAAGGTCATGACCACCGAGATGGGGTGGCACTGGAAGTAAGGTCTAAACTTCCGTGAAGCTATGACCAGGGCCAGAGCTAACTTCTCGAGGTGGGGGGTACCTCGTTTCAGTGTCGACCAAAGTTTTGCTAATGTAATAGATCGGAGATTGCGTACCTTTATTTTCTCATACCAGGACTGCACTTATTTTGACGTCGGACACGGCTAGGTAGACGAGGAGGCGCTCTCCAGGTTCTGCCTGAGCGAGCAACAGTGGCGAAGACAGGTAGGCGTTTAGTTCCTTTAAGGTGTTGGCTCACTCGGAATTCCATTGGAGTCCGTTATCCTTTTTGAGTAGGCCAAAAAATTTGTGGCACCAGTCGGAGGACCGCGAGATGAATCTTGACAGGGCGGAAATCTGGCCAGTCAGCTTTTGCACTTGCTTTTTGCTGGTTAGATTTTCTGGGATTCCTTCTATGGCCTTGATTTGGTCGGGATTGACCTCCATGCCTCGTTGTGGTATCAAGAAGCAGAGGAATTTCCCAGATGTCATGTCGAAAGCACATTTTCTGGGATTTAATTTCATGTCGTACCTTTTGAGTATGTCAAAGGCTTCCCTCAGGTGGTCGATATGGTCTTCCTTTATCTTTGACTTTACCAACATGTCGTCTATATATACTTCAATGGTCTTTCCGAGTTGATCTTTGAACATTTTGGTCACCAGCCTCTGGTACGTCGCCCCTACGTTTTTTAACCCGAACGACATCACTCTGTAGCAGTATGTCCCCTAATGGGTGATGAAAGTGGTTTTTTCCTGGTCCTCCTCCTCCATGAGGATTTGGTTGTAGCCCGAGTAGGCATCCAAGAAACTCAGCAGTTCGTGCCCAGCTATGGCGTCGATGAGTTGGTCGAAATGGGGCAACGGGAATGAGTCTTTTTGGCAGGCTTTATTCTGATCTGTGAAGTCCACGCACATTCTCCACTTACCATTCTTCTTTTTCACCATGACTACATTGGAGACCCACTGAGGGTACTTCTATTATCTGATAGAACCATTCACTAACAATTTCTCGACCTCTTCACGAACTGCGTCGTTTATTGCAAAGTTGAATTTTTGTCTGATTTGCCTTACATAGGGTAAAATGGGTCGACGTTCAACTTGTGAGTTGCTATCTCCTTTGGGATACCTGGCATGTCTGCATGGGAAAAGGCAAATAGGTCTATGTTATTTTTTAAGAATTGATGAAATTTACTTGGGTCTTATAGTTTATGGCCGATGCAAGCTTTCTTGATGTGGTCGTCATCTTCTAGTTGGACGGGGTCGAGGTACTCTACGGTTGACCCTGCAGCTTCTATGATTTCAGGGTCACTGATGACGTCTTTCTTTTCATCGCCATCCGACCCCTACTTTGTTAATTGCTATGCTTCCTCGAGGCTTTTCCCTTCAACTGTTAGGTGTAGTGCAGTCTTGGGCGATGCGGTAGCATTCTCGGGCCGTGTGATGCTCATCCTGTATGCAGAATACTCCCTAGGGAGTGGGAAATTTAATGACTTGGTACAAACTGGAGGGGACGGCTTTCATGGCGTGTAACCACTGTCAGCCTATGATGGCATTGTATGTCGTATCCTGGTCCTTGATATGGAACGTGGTCTCCAAGGTGACGCTGCCGGCCAAGACGGGCAGCGTGATTTCGCTCAATTGCATTGTTAAAACCTATTAATGTGATGCATCGTGGCACTATCCTGTACTCGAGATTCATTTGGGTGAGAACTCGAGGATGGATGATGCATGCGCCGCTTCTATCATCGACCATGATACGTCTTACATCAGTATCAAAAACACGTAAAGTAATGACAAGGGTGTCATAGAGAGGAAATACAAAATCGTTGGTATCCAACTTATCGAAGATGATACTTTCTTCGAGTTCGTCATACCATTCGTGGGTGATCGATCGCTTGAGCTTGTGAGTGGTGGTGAACTTCACTATGTTGATGGATGCGTCGTCGCCTCCTCTGATGATCATTTGAATGATCCGAACCGGGGAAGGCGGTTTGGTCGGCCCCTGATGTTGTTCTCGCCCTCGGGCGAAGTTGGACCTCCCTCGATCACTCATCAATTCTTTTAGGTGCCCTTGGTGAAGCATGTTCACGACCTCCTATCTAAGGGCGATGCAGTCCTCGGTTTTGTGGCCCCGTTCTTGGTTGAATTCGCAGAGGGCGTTTGACTTTCTGGTGCTTGGGTCGGACTTCATCTTCTTTGGCCATTTTACCTTTGGGCCGAGCTTTTCCAATGCATAGACTATTTCTGAGGGGGAAACACAAAAATTGTGAGTTGATAACAAGGGGGTATACCTCTTTCATTTCGGTGGATTCCCGTTCGCGGCCTGGATGGACCTTCGTCTTGGCGTGGAGGCGGCATGAGAGCACCTCTGATGTAAGGCTGATGTCTTTCTCGATTAGGTCGTGACCCTGCTAGATCTCTTCTGATATCGTTTCTTCGGTCTTTCCTAGACTCCATTTGGACCGAGGTCAGGCATTGAGTAGGTCCGTTGAGATCATCCTCGTCGGCTCTTACCTCGACATAATAAGCGTTGTGTATCTCATCCCAAGTGGTTGCAGGGTACTGTATGAGCCACCTTAGCAACTTTTTGGTCACCCGCGACCCACTTCTGCTCAGCCCATTTTGGAAAGCGGCCACCGTCATTCCTTCAGATACATTCGGAAGGGTCATTCATACACGGTTGAACCGGGCGAGGAAGACCATGAGTCCTTCGCTAGATGACTATTTAATGGCAAATATGTCATTCACCCTTGCCTCCGCTTTTTTGGCCCCGACATGGGCGGTGACGAACTTGTCGGTCGTTTCCTCAAATGTTTCTATGGAGCACGCAGGTAATTGCGGGTACCAAGTCAGGGCCCCGCCGATTAAGGTCTCCCCAAACTTCTTCAGCAATATGGAAGATACTTTTTCTTTTGCGAGGTCGTTGCCTCTTACTACAGTGACATAGTGGGTCATATGATCCTCCGGGTCCGTCGTGTCGTCATATATTTTCAAGTATGGCGACATCTTGAAAGTTTTGGGTATAGCATGTTGTGAGGCATTGTCGTTGTACGGTTGTTCCACAAATTGGCCGGCGTCCCTCTTTGGTAGGAGTTTTGGGGTGCCCGATATATTATCTACTCTTTCTTGATGCTCTCTTATTTGGTCTCGTAGTGCTTTGTTCTCGTTCTCCATATCCTCCATTTTTATTAGGATAGCAGTGAGGGCGTCATTAGCTGCATCATTAACAGAGTGAGTGATACCTGTCGAGGGAGGCAGGGCATGTTGCTCATTGGTTGTTGTCGCGATGTCGACTCACACACCCTCTCTACTCGCCCTCTGAGTGGGTTTGTCGAGTATATTGTTCAGTGTATTCGTTAGCCATGCTTCTAGTAGTTTTTTCACCGCTGGTAGTGCTTCTTCCATCGTGGACGTAGAGGCTCACTTTCTATGATAAGCGGTAACACTTCCATGGGGGGGGGGGGAGGGGTGCATCACTCCGCCTAGGTGAGGCGCTTGGTGTCACGTTCTCCTCGTCCTCTCCGTGAGTTTCATTGATGGTGTCTAGGAGATTAATAGTAAGACCTGCCACTCCTTTTGATCTTTCTTCTCCATTTCCTGCCATGTTAGATTATGCAAGTGGGGGAAAGAAACTTCTATATTTCTCTGATGGTGTATTTTTGTAGATCTAGAAAGACTATGATTTTGACTAGAAAATCCCCACAGACGGCGCCAATTTGTTTGACCAAAAAGTACAGCGCTCTTTGTTAAACTTAATCAAACGATAAATAATATGAAAGGTAAATTCTAGTCAAGCATAATAATTCTTAGATCTAGCCAAGTATTTAAATGATATCGTCTATTTAATGCGCGAAATAGGATATCAGATTATTAAATGCACACTTTTGAGAATAAAAGAGGAGTGAATGATGAGCGATAAATATGGAAAATGACAATGAATGTAAATAGGAAGAACGATTCATCCAAATATTGAATGATGTGGAAGATTCTTCCTCTTGACAACAACATGCGGCCAAAAAGTAAGAAAATGAACAATGCTTTCTTGGATCGTGTGAGTAGAAAGGAAGAATAATCAACAAAATCAATCACTGTGGAAAGGTAAACTTTGTATTTTTTCTCAAGAGCCAACTTCTTACAATAGTTTTCTCAGAATGAATCTCACGCGTTTTTTTCCCTCTCTCTCCTTTTTCTATTTATATGAGATCTTCTCTAAAAAACCTAAAAAGGTACAACAAGGAGAATATTCAAGGGAATATTCCTTTCACTAATTTCAAAACTACACTAGCCGCTTCTGCTCTTCACTACTCGACCTCGGCCTAAATGGCTTGCTCAGCGACTGCTCGTTATTGGCTTTGGTCGACCTCAGCCTGTCCGTCCAAATCGAAGCACGATCTTCTTACTTAACGATCTTCCCATGCCTAATTTCCTAAGTCAGATTTTAATCCACACAATAGACACATTAAACTTTCTGTGCAACAAAGCCTTAGCATGTCATGAAAGATTAAATAGAGAAACAAAAGACAAGAAGAAGAAAACTCACAAGAAACAATGACCCAAAGAAAAAAATTGGCGATAAGATCAGGAACGGTGAGGAGCGAAAATGTGGAACTGGGAAACTGCAATTTCTAGACGTTGAAGCTTTTAGACTATTGCTAGATTGGTTATTGATACAGAGAACCTGCATCTGCCAAGTTTCTCAAAGAGTTGTCTGCCTGGTACCGATAAGAACAAAAAGCGCAAGAAGACAGAAGCCAAAGAAGCAGTGATTGCCAGGTTTTCCAAAGTGGTCGATATAATCCAAGATGGAAAGACAATATCACTCTTGAAGTGTGAAGCAGACATGTCATCCAGGCGTGTGCTAACTCTCCCTTATTAGATAGGAGAAAATGGCAAAATTGAGTAACATTTCTGTTACAGCTATAAAAAGTAACTTTCTTGCATAATTTTTATAATTAAATTTTGGGACTTGAAATCTAACTCTACAATGTTGTTCTAGGTAATATAGTACAATTTGTTAAACTATTGAAATGATATATATAGCTAAGTATCTACTCTGATCAAGGGCCTGTTTGGTTGAAATTTTTTGTTATTAGCATATGTATTAGAGTTGAAGAATGAATCCGCTTGGGATAACAACGAAGGTCAGGTTATGTCCGTTTATTTATCATTTTTATATTAAATTAGTTCAATTTAATTAATATATTAAAATTGTTAGCTCAGTGTTTCTTTAAAATTTATTATTTGTGTCATATTGAGTTATTTTAAGTTTTGTTCTAATTTATGTTATATTATTTAATATTTGTCAATAAGAACTTTTTAAAGTTAATTGTCTCAGTATGTGCAAACTTGTATATTTACTGCTCGTTTATGTATTTTAATAATTCTAATACATTATAAAGCACTGCATGCATGTGTTTATTTTTTTTTTTCATTTTACGCTTTTAATACCACCTCAAAATGGCATTCTTCAGGGGCATAATTGAAAAAAAAAAAGAAATAACATACAAAATTGACTTTGTTTTACATAGTACACGGTAATTCCTATCGTGACTATCATCTTATTAATGTTGCATCGCCTAATAGACCCCGCTTGAACAAAATTTTTACCATCTCCCACGGACTATGATAGATTCTGACATTCTGTCACAAAATTTGCTTATTATTGTAAGACACTGCATGCATGTTGTAAAATAAAGAAAGGAAAAAAAAGTGTGGTTTTATTCAGCAAGGGTAAAATAGGAAATTTATTGTTAAATTATTTCTAAATAAAAAAATATGATAATCTTTTTGGGATAGACTAAAAAAAGAAAGTATGACACATAAATTTAAAAAAAAAGAGTAATTATTAAGGATTTATTTCAACATGAAACAAAGGGACAATATACAGAATGAGTAGAACGAGTTGTGATACTTAGCTTGATTCAGGAAAACTGCAAGAATATATAAATCCTATGGATCCTTAGGATTAATTATAGATCGAAGCCAGTAACAGAAAGATTTGAATTTTAGATTTTGATTTAGTTTTTTAGATTTTGTATTTCAAATCTTGTACATCTAAGTAAATATTATACTAAAAGGAGAGTAGTAAAGTATGAGTTTAAGCCAAGTGGTATATTGAGAAAAAGCCACTTGGCATTTTTAAAATTTTTTAAATAGATTTTCTGACAAAATCTAATACAGATTAACAAGATTATGACAAAATCTAATCTAAGTTGTTCAAGATATGTTTCGATAATAAAAAGTTCTATGTAAGGAATATTCTCCCTTTAAATTTGGTCCAAGTGATAAACGAAAGGAGCGAATTTGGACTGATTTTCCTTCATGATATATTTCCTAACTCAATGTTTAGTTTATGTGGTATTATTCCTTTAATTTTGGTAATTATTTAATAACAAAATATTTGGTTTGACTGATATGATATATATGCAGCGTCATTATTTATCTAGATTTATATTTTAAAATATTATTTTAATAAGAGAATGGTAATTTACAATGTGGTTAAGCCGAGTAACATATTAAGAGTAAGACACAGAGCAAAATTAGGGCAAAGCTAATAGTAATTGCAATAACTTTTTTGAATTAATGTAACGATCCGACCGGTCGTTTTGAGCATTTACACTTCGTCGATAGTTTACGGGCATGAGCAGCTCCGTATGATGTATGACTTATGAGAATCGTCGGTTTTGGTTTTCAGGTTTCTCGAAAATCGATTTGGAAGAATGAATTTCATTGTTGAAACTTTAAGTTGAAAGAGTTGACCAAGTTGACTTTTTATGAATTTGACTCCAGAACGGAGTTTTGATGGTTTCGTTAGGTTTGGATGGTGATTTTGGACTCGGACGTATGCTCGTATTTGCATGGGGATGTTTCTAGAAGGTTTCGACACAAATTGGCGAAAATTGGGAATTTGAAGGTTTGGAAAGTTCACAAGTTTGACCGAGAGTTGACTTTTTTATATCGGGTTCGAATTTTGGTCCCGGGAATTGGAATATCTTTGTTATGCCATTTAAGACTTGTGTGCAAAATTTGAGATAAACCGGTCGTGATTTGATAGGTTTCAGCATGGGTTGTGGAAGTTTGAAGTTTCAAAGTTCATTGAATTCGATTTGAGGTGTGCTTTGAGGCCTCGAGTAGGTCTGTGTTATGTTATGAGACTTGTCGGTATATTTGGATGGGGTCCCGAGTGGCTCGGGTGAGTTTCGGACGAGGTTCAGACCATTTCTCATTCTTAATTGGTTGCTAGTAGCTGCTGGTGCTGGTGTTGCGCACATGCGGTTGAATTTGCGCAGGTGTGATGGTCCAGATGCGACAATGCAGTCGCAGAAGCGAGGTGAGAGTTGGTTGGGAGGCTTCGTAGAAGGGGTCGTGTAGGCGCAGGAGCGCGACCGCAAAATACGACAGTAGTCATCGCAGAAGCGTCCTATCTCGCAAACATGAGTTTTTCCCCACAAAAGCGAAGGTCGCAGGTGCGGCCTCTTGATCGTAATTGCGGAATCTGCTGGGCAGAAGCTATAGATCGAGGTTTTGGTTCTTTTATCATATTTTGAGCTATGGACTTCGGCATGGAGCGATTTTTGGAGCAATTTTCATCACAAGGATTGGGGTAAGTATTCTACACTCGATTTTGATCACATTTCATGACTCTATCTTCATTTTTAGCAATCAACTGATGAATTTAACGAGAAATTGGGGGGTTTTGGCCTAAAGTTTCATAATGTGAATTTTTGAGTTTTGAACATCGAATTGGAGTCGTATTTGAGTGAAACTAGTATGGTTGGACTCGTAATTGAATGGGTTGTCGAATTTTGTGAGTTTTGTCGCGTTCCGAGGTGCGGGCCCCGGTGTGATTTTTGGTCGGATTTGAGATTTGATTTAGGATTCGATCTTTATCATTTGGAATTGTTTCCTCGGGCTTTATTTGATGTATATAAGTTGCTTTTGGTTAGTTTTGAGCCGTTCGGAGGTTGCTACGCGCGTGATGGCATTTTTGGAGCATCGCTTGGCTTGCTCGGTATTGGAATTGGCTTGTTCCAAGTAAGTAACTCTTCTAAACTTAGTGCTGAGGGTATGAAACCCCGAATTACGTGTTATATGATTGATGATGAGGTGACGCACATGCTAGGTGACTGGCGTGTGGGCGTTCACCCTGTGAATTATGACTTCGTTGTTTCCATGGGACTGTTTAGTGGCCCTATTTTGTTGATATATGTGTTTGTAACGACCCGTCCAGTCGTTCTGGGAGTTATAGTCCCGTTTCCCCCATTTTTGCTTATTTATGTGTGGTTCATCTGTGTTGTGTTGTATCGGGTTGGTAGGTTCGAGTCCGGAGTAGAGTTCAGAATGTAATTTGGAGGTCCGTGGTAGGATTAGGCTTGAATTGGTAAAATTAGAAATTTAGGAATTCTTAGGCTTGAATCCGAGGTAATTTGGTGTTTCGGTATTGTTTTGCGTGATTCTTAGGTTTGACTAAGTTTGAATGATGTTATGGGACTTGTTGGTATTGTTGGTGAAGGTCACGACGGCCTCGGATGTGTTTCGGATGGTTAACGGATGAGTTTAGCTATTGAAAAAAATGTTGATGTTGCTGGTGTTTGGTTTCTGAAGTTTGGAGTGCGGACCGCGCTGGATTTACGCGGACATCAGAAGGATTTTGCGGAGGGGGCAGGATTCCGCGGTCAGTGGTGGAGGCTGGCGCGGACCGCGAAAGATTGGTCGCGGACGCAGGAGCTGGAGAGTTTCGCGCCCGCAGTTGCAATTCTGTGGACCGTGGAGAGGCGCGCTCGACAGCGGTAGAATTTGGCGGTCGGCAAAGTCAGGATCCGAGGGGTGCACTATAATTACGAGGTTCAAGGTTTTATTTCATATTTTGACCTAAGGAGCTCAGTTTGTGGCGATTGTTTGAGGGTGTTTCAAGAAATTCATCAGGGTAAGTGATTCTAATACATAATTGGTTAATATACATGAATATATCATTAAATTCATCATTCGATTAGTGAATTGGGATGAAAATTGGGGGGAAATTTTAGAAACTTCATAACATGAATTTTTGATAGTTGAATGTCGATTCAAAGTCGGATTTAGATAAATTTGGTATGGATGGACTCGTGAATGAATGGGTTTCCTATCTTTGTAAATTTATGGGATTTCGAGACGTGGCACCGAGGGCCGAGTTTGACCGAATTTGGGATTTTTGGTCTAATTTGATAATTTTCATGTGGCATTCATTCCTTTAGCGTAATTGATGATAATATACTGATTTTTGGATATTCGGAGTTTTTGGAGACCGAGTCGAGGAGAGAGAGCATCCCGGAGTATGATTCTACGCTATTAAGGTAAGTAACAGTTTTAACTCTGGCTTTGAGGGTATAAACCCGAAGAATTGATATCATGTGACTGTTTGGAGGCGATTCCCATGCTAGGTGACAGGCGTGTGGGTGTACTCTGTGAGGGATTGAGACTTGGTTCGTCCCGTGTGGCCTAATAACCATTATCTGTGTTTATGTGCTTATATGTCTGTTAAATTTGACTGCTTTCATGTTAGAGATAATGCTTAGGCTTTATTCATGCTCACATTAGTTGTACTCAGTCATAGATCTTCTTGTGCATGTTTACCTCAGTCTCTATTATCTTGCTGATACACTGTAATACTTGATTGGGACTGCTTTCTCTTATTTGTTGAAAAATGTGAGACTAGAGAGGTACAAGACTGAGTGAGGCCGAGGTCCCGTTGTGAGTCATTTTACTATAGCACGTGAGTTGTCCGTGCGGTTCCAGATTGTACTATAGCACGTGAGTTGTCCGTGCGGATCCAAATATGATATGATAGCATGTGAGTTGTCCATGTAGCACGTGAGTGGTCCGTGCAAATTAGCGTTTGGGCTGTGGGAGCCCCTCCGGAGTCCGAACCACCCCATTGAGCGCAAGTACTTATTGAGCGTGTGCATTGAGGGCTGAGTGAATGAGTGATATTGTTGTGAGGTTTCATTTATTTTTGATGTTACTGCATTTATCTGCTAATTGCCTTGTAGTAGTTGTTGATTCATGAAATTTAAATGTTTACTTCTGTTTATTCTTAACTGTGAAAAGTATTAGTTGAATTGTTCTGTTTAGCTCGTCACTACTGCTCAATTTCTTAGTTATTTCTGTTACTGCTGAGTCAGTTGTACTCATACTACACCCTGCACTTTATGTGCAGATCCAGGTGAATTAGAGCGTGGCGATTGTTGAGTTCATGCTGGCTATCTTTGGAGACTGCAAGGAAGTTGCTAGCGTCCGCATGACCTTGTTACTCCTTCTATCTTCTATTCCTCTTTTTGGGTTGTATTGGCAGTCAGACAGTTCATATATTAGTTGTGGATTTAGACGCTCATGACTTAGTGACACCCCGATGTTTGGGGCTCGTTTTCCGCAATTGTTATTTCTTTTAAAATTCAAAATTTTGTTTGACTTATATGGAAACTTCTGATATGGAATATTTTTACTTAAATCTCATAAGTTAATTGGTAGTATTTTGGGAAATAGGCTTGCCTTGTATCATGATAGGCGCCATCACGACAGGGGTTAGATTTGAGTCGTGACAGTGTTTTCACCATGTGATAAAGTAACTGAGCTGTAAATCATGCTAGATATCATGTTTAAGCTTTACGCTGATATTTTTAGGACCCATAGTGGTCGTTTCTTGCTGTCATCTTACTGATTTATTTGATATTGCATACTCAGTCATATTCATACATTCATATCATATCTCAGTCTCAGTTGTTGTTTATTGATGCATCATATCATTGTTGTCAGGCTAGTTTCATGACATTGTGAGCCCATGAGTGAGACTGGAGAGATTGATAACTGAGTGAGGCTGAGAGCTTGATTACGAGTGACAGTTGTGGGATCGGGCTGCACGTCGTAGCATGTTATATCGATTTATGCCTGGATCTGGCTTATGATAGTGCTTGGGCTGTAGGAGCCCCTCCGGAGTCTGTACACACCTCCAGTGAGCGCGGTTGAATGTATTGAGGAATAGATCTTCCATGGATATGGATCTTGTCTGAAGATTTATGCACCTGCAGATGGAACTTCTCCATGGGGCCTGATTGGCCTTCCTCGGTACTGGGTGACTGATGGTCAGTGATGTATATATTCTGGGATGGATCTTCCCTGGGCCGTATGGTCCATATACAGTACTGAGTGGTTGAGCGCAATGAGTGAAAAGTGTGAGACAGTGAGATTTAGTACTCTAAGAGTGTGAGTACATGATTCATCTCTGAGATATATGGAATTGGCATGCACACATAACATACAGGCATAGAGATGCATTTTTCCTCATGTTGTACGATACCACATCATTCATGACTTTTTACACACATCGATATGTGCGCATAAAGAGGTATTTCGCACTTGCTATCTGGAAAGAAAATGAAACATCTTATTTATTGACAAAAAGGATTTTTGGAAAAATTACAGTTTTAAAATTATCTCATATTTTACGACGATCTCGGAAAGGGATTTGAGTTTTCACTAATATTCTTGAAAAGGCGAACTATTTTCGAAAAACTATGAAAAAAGGTGAGCATCTTATCTCTAAGTTACTTGCTTATTTATATGTTTTACGTTGTTATGAATTATTGTTGGCTATTGGTGTTGGACCCGATCATGTTCCAGCTCGTCACTACTTTCAATCTAAGGTTAAGTTTGTTACTTATTTAGTACATGGGGTCGGTTGTACTCATGTTACACTTCTGAATCTTGCGTGCAGATGTTGACTGTTGATGTTGTTGTGTTCGATGGGAGCTGGATTTGAAGATGCACCTGCATTCCTGCTGTAGCTGCCTCTTGTTTATGGTAGCCTTAGATTCATAGAACTCTGTCTATGTACTTTTCAAACAGATGTTGTATTTACTTCATACTAGCTTTGTAAACTCTATTCTTAGAAGCTCATGATTTGTACTACCAGTCCTTGAAAAATGTATAAAAATTCAAATAATTTTTTCTGTTTAATTGTCTTATTAATATGATTGAAATTGGATAGTTATTAGTTGGCTTACCTAACGAGTTGGGTTAGGTGCCATCACAACTAGTGAATTTTTGGTCGTGACATAATTTATATTGATATATCTATATCAATATTTTTTATATACATAAAATAAGAGGATAGTTTTTAATGTTGTGAAACCAAGTGGCAAGCTAATTAAAAAGTATATGGCAATTTTGAGATAAAATGAATAATTAATACTTAAAAATAAATTATTAATAGAAGTAATTAGTATCAACTCTATCCTAAATTTCACGTAAATCTTCTATCTCCCTCTTCTTCTTTTTTGGTTTGTTTTGTTTTTCATTTTCAGCTTTCATGTCGTATGATAAGCTATTGCATACCAGACTTAAGAAAGTTAAATAAATAATTGTAATACCGACTTTGCATTGACAAATTACTAAGAAATGTCATATTGTGGATAATGCCACGTAATTGAAGTCTAATAGATAAAAAAAGAATAAAAATAAATTAGAGATAATGTGAGGATATTTATACTAATAATTAGTTTTAGATAAATACTTAAACGAATTTTTGACTAATTGAAATAATTTAAGAATTTAGAGCAATAGTTTAAAAATAAAATAAATATTTATGCAAGATTAAAACTTTACATATCTATTCATATTATATTTGAAAATTGATATTAAATGAAGTGGCAAGTTAATGAAAACCCACATGGAAATGTGATAATACTATATATTAGACTTTAAATATATACTTTGAATTATATTTATACTTGAATTAGTTTAAATAAATGCATTTAGCTAGATACTATAATATTATTGATATATTTAAATGATAAAAGAGTCCCGAGTAAGAGGATAAATTGTAAAACTACATTAAATTCCAAAAATTAAAAATTATAATTATTGATAATTATTAAAAAGAAAATAATCAAGCCATTAAGTCAATTGGTAAATTAATAAAAAATCACATGACAGTATGACAATATTAAGTAATGAGTAATACAATGACTATAAGCAAAGAACAAAAAGAGAAAAAAATGTAGAAGGATAAGACATATTTGAAGCTGAGACGTAAAATAAAGTTTTAGTAAGAATTTTATTGAAATAATATAATTTAATATGCTCAAACAAGATAGATCACAACGTGATATGTTTAGTAGTTTTTAATATTGATCGCGGAACGAAATGCAAGTAATAAAATCAAGAGAGTATGTTGTTACAAATTTTCTTAATATTTAATGCTTATCTATAATTTTTATGTAAAAGTTTGAATATTAAGGTTATTTGCACATAACCTAAATACTAAAAATCATAATTTGACATAGTTTGGACACAAGTTTGTGTCCGCGCATCGCGCTGGTACTAATACTAGTATATACTTAGTCAAATATATGCAATAGAATCTTAAGTGAAATTTATAATAACCTAGAAAACAAGATAAGTAATCTACCAAAGTTATAAATTAAATTAAACTATACTGAAATGTTGTACCATTTTATTGTATATAAGTTAAATCCTAATAGAAAGTCGTTAAATGAAGTTGAATTATTACTTACACAAATAGAAGCATCAGTAAAAAAACTCTATCCCAAAGTAACAACAGTACAAATAGAAGCATAACCTCTAAAACTGATAACCTAATAAAACTACAAACTAGTGATCCACATCTCTGTTTTTCGGTTAACTGGATACACAATATATACCGTCAAAAGAGTTAAAAGTAGCAATATTACAAGCCATGGGGGAATAGCTGCCCCCTAAATAGACAGAGTTTGAGTCAAAAGAGTGAAAGTTGATGTTATCCATAGTTTCCTCAGAAAATGTAGTTTCCTAGAACGTCTGTCCATACTGATTCATCGGCAAACACTCAACTCTGCATTAAGATTTTGGTGTCCAAGTTTTGAGGTTAAACACAAGAAACTACAGACAAGTGAGCAAAAACAGTGAAAGTAGTGCAAAAGTAATACATGTGTATGCTAAGCAGCCTGAAAAACTTTCACATCTTCGTCTATCTGCTTCTTCAACAAGCGGTTTAGGCCCTTCGTCAAAGCTGATGATGATGATGTTAAAGAGGCCTTCAGCAAACTCAATGCTTCTGACTTGCCAACACTGATCACTTGCTCTTCAATATCATGCATAGGCACATTTAGTTCTTGGAGTAAGCGCATAGTTGATGTACCAGACAAAGGTCTCACTTCCAAATTGTCCATAACATAGAAAAGGGAGGGTGCCTCAGCAAACTTTTCAAACTTGTGAAGATAACTACTCCTTACAGGGTCCCTTGGGTCAAATAAGTAAGTTTCTGCATTTCCGATTTGCAGTAGCTGATTCTCAGAATTATGGCAAGGGGCAATACCAGGCTTGAGTAATATCCTCTTAAGATTGTGATTCTCCACACTTCCAAAAACATCCTTATTTGCATATGTATTGAACCATTTTGAATCTAAAGCTTCCACACTTTTGTACAAGTTATCTATGGATCCCAACCCAGAACTCCCTTTTAGAGCATCTTCAATTGATCCTAAGGGAATGGTCAACAAGTTGAAGACAAAATCAATGAATTCATTGCCTGCCTCTGCACACAAGACCTTGTTTGTCGACTTTCTTAGAGTTAGTCTCAGCTCTAATTTCTTGGTATTATTACTTGTTCCATTTTCAGTAATGGATGACAAATTTCCTGACTCAGGCATTATGATGGTGTCTAGTCTTGCGCTTTTTTGTTTATGCTTCCACAGAAACGTATCAGACAAGGGAGTCTTTGAGATCAATGAACGTGCAAGTAGATGAATTACCTAAATGGTCGAGAAAATGATCATGTTACTAGCTGCTAATGGCAATATACGAAAAATCACAACAAAACTTGTAAAACATACAAGCAAACATATCACCAGAAAGACAATAGTGATTAGATTTATGAAGTCCTGGTAAATTAGTAATCACTAATTTTCTTGACCTTACTGCAATTTGTAAAATGGTAAAGGATATTACCTCATTCTTTCCAACTTCTACAAGCATCTCTCTGATCTGATTCATATCACTCAGGCCAACATCAGAAAGCATCTGAACAAGAGAGCTTGGAGAAGCACACTTGAATTGCAAATCGTCAGTGATTAGAAATGATATCCCTCCTTTGAGAAATACGTACTTATCACAACAAGTCTTTTCAACTGAATCTTTCAAAAGCTTCTCTTGGTTAGTCTTCCCTCCACATTGGCACTTCACATTCATGAAATAGCTCTTAAATGAGCAATTTGGGCACTGATAATACTTCCCGTAGTCTGAATTATCCACGTTAACTTTCAACTTCATGCCATACTTTGGATAGGGATTCCTTGGATTTAGCAGCATGGTTTTGCAATACTCTGCAAACAGATTTTCCTCGTCAAGGTTTTCAACACTGTGGTACAAGTTGTTTATGCAACCAACAGCTCCGGCTTCTGCTTTAGTGAGTCGTATTATCGTTCCCAGTGGTAAAGTGAGAAGGCTAACAAGTATGTCCATGAAATCTACTCCGGATTCAGCTGCAATTACCTGGTTTTTCTTTTCATCCACCCAAACCTTCAAGAGAACCTTGGTTTCTTGCTCGTTGTCCATTTTAAAGCAGTTAACTGGTGGAGACTCTGATGATTTAGCAAACCACTGCTGCTATAAGATAAAAAGCAATTAGTCCAGAGTCGAGATAAGGGCGAAGAAATGGATTTTCTAGCTCTCAAATTAAAAGATGTAAAAAATTGTTCAAGAAATGAAAGCAGTACTTAAAGTAGATAGCACGGATATAGACAAGGGGACACAAATATAGAAATATGACCTTCTTTTGGGACGGAATAAAAATAAAAGAGTTCCTCAAAAATTGGGAGGGAGGGAATAACAATTAACATGTGATAAATATATTTTTATATGTTGGCCCAAGAAAATGAATAGTTTTGAAGATTGACAAAGGAACTCAGAGATGAACCAGGTCCATCACTGGCAGACATAGACAGGAGCAGAGTCAAAGGCACGTGAGGTGCACATGCAGCAGATAAACGAGATATGATAAAATAAGAGATATCTCCTGATCGAAAAGATTGCAAAATGATAAGGAGAATGACTCCTTATTCAGTAAGAACAAAATCAAAGATAAGGAAGGATTTGAGGATAACTAGAACTCTTCCACCAAGGAAGAGTAGCATTAGAACTCTAGTTAATTCCATATCCACTAATCCTATATATTGCAGATTGTTCTTCTTGTACAAGTATGCGCAAAATCAGATGTTAAGCAAGAATTGAGAGCAAAATTAGCAAGCAATTTTGCAAGCAGTTCGTGTGAGATTTGAGTGTACGAATCTGAAGCTACTTGAACCAGCTAGAAGAACCAGCTCCAACTGTTGTCTTTTAGGTCTAGTTTATTTGTAGTAGGTGATTTTAACTTGTACTTTTCAACTTTATCTAGAAGCGTCTGTAGTAGGTACTGTGTATTTCAAGTTATAACTAACTTGGAGTTTGTCACAAATAGCTAGAAGCTAGTTTGCTAAAGGGATTAGAGGTAATCTTAGGTTTACAAAAGAGTTTTTGTAAATGTTGTTTGGCTCACTGATTTAGTAAAGAGTTTTGGAAAAATCCTAATGAGAAGTAGGTCGTGTTTTTTTCACCTTTTGAGTCAGGTGTTTTCCACGTCAAAATCTCTGTGTTCTTTAATTTCTGTATTTATTATTCCGTAAATAGTAAGAGTGCGAACACATAAAAAACATGGTTATTCTATAACAAGTGCACGCGAAAATCAGACACCACACAAATCAACCTCTCAAACATCAATTGGTATCAGAGCGGGTTATACTTGAATAAGCTAACACCTCAGAAGAATATCAAGATGAGTGTATCACTTGAGAACTGGGAAGGACAATCAACTGCTAGGCTCCCACTCTTCAATGACCAGTACAACTCCTAGTGGAAGAACAAGATGAGAGACCACATAATCGGAGAAGGATACGAGCTATGTGACATTGTTACTGATGGTCCTTTGACCACTATGAAGAAGAATGCTGAAAGAGTAGATGTGTCGAAGACAAGAGCTGAGAAGAATGTTAAGTTGCACGGACTCACCTATTTTGGTGTCGTACTTGTCTCGATATGTCTCGGATTCGGTCAGTTAACTTCGGACACTTTGACCGGAGTCCATCGACAGACTTGGGAGAAAATTGAGATTTTTTAATTTCTCAAATTCAAAAATAAAACAGATTTAAGTTACGGAAAACGGCATACCTTCAATTTTGTAGTATTTTTGTATCATATTTTCTGCTTTGTGTGTCAGAGAAACCAAGAATTCAAAGATTATGTTCTGATTTTGGACTTCTTATAGACCCAGCAGGGATCTAGATGGAACTTGGTGGAACAACGTTGAATGACTTTCTTTTTCACTTATGAAGGAATAACGGAGGGACATGAAGATAGCGTGAATGACGATCTGTAAGAGCTTGAAAGAAGTTGGGGAATTTCGAGCATCTGTACACGCTTGAAAGAAGTTGGGGAAGATGACATGCAGTTCCTTAGGTCTAAAGTACTCTTAAATGTAATAAAATAATATTATAATAATAATAATAATAACAATTTTACAGTGACATATTTTTGGACTAACCGACAAAAAGTCATAAATGCTAGTGTTTTGCACATTCCAAGGTCACTCATGTTTGCCACCAAACCTTGGTAAATCTCTTTTAAAAATATGTGGATATTGCAAGGTGTTATAAATATATATTATATAATGGATGTTCATTTAGTACTCTGTTGTAAATAAGTTTTCTGAAGAAGCTTATTCATATGGGACACTGTCGTAAATATGTTTATTTATTTAGTACTCTATTGGAAATAAGCCTCCTG
>ML301922.1:0-20203 GCA_005239505.1 Nicotiana paniculata | reverse complement strand
GCAGTCTTTTTCTTCCGAAACAAATCAGCAACTGAGTTTGGATATTGATGAGATAAATGCTGCCAGGGATAGCATAGCTGTAAGTGAAGAACAATGCAATTCCGCTGGATCTTCAACTAGAACTGAAACCTCACAAAACAAAGAAAGAAAACTGCAGCTGGAATTATCAACACGACAGGCAAAGCAGGGAGCAAATGCTGTGAACAAAAGAAGAAACGGTAGACGGATATTAACCTCTGAGTCAGAGATTCAGAAAGAAAGAGAGAGGATAGAACGAGATCATAACATCAACCTCAAAAAAATTGAAGACTGCTCGTCAATGACTCAAGATGCCGCTGCCGATGATTTGGGAGGTATCATAAACTCTTTCCAAAACTCTTCTGCTTGTATCTTTCTTCTTTCTTTAAGAATAGTACACATGAAGTAAATGTTCCATATAAATGATACTAACTACTTGGGTTAAGGTGTAGTTATTGTTGTTATATTTATATATACAAACCGTGACTGTCACTTAGTCAGCTTGCCCGCCCACCATATATCCACATCCATTAATCAGTCTCATAATGCTAGTACGGACCAAGGAGTAATACAAGCAAACTAAAACAAACAACTGAGGATCCAACACTTAATGTAGTTCCAAGTCCGTAATATATTTTGTAAAGCATATTCTAGAGTCATTACGACTATCTAGCTTAGTTGGTCAGGACAAAAAGGAAGACATGCTTGATGGGTCCGAGTACTACACCACGTTTGCCAAGGTAAAGTGTAAGATCTAAAGAAATTCTAGATTAGAGTATCCCAAATTTGTCTCAAAAGGTAAATTGTTTACCAGTAATTGGAATGAAATGGACCCAAATCGAGTGAATGGATACGGAGGATTCACCTAGCTGTCTGTAACTAGCTAGTATTGAGATGTAGTTGAGCGATTGAATGATTGATATGATTTCTGTATCTTCTCCTTTCCTTTAGTCCGAATCATATGTGTGTATTGTAATTTAAGATTCACTGAAGACATTTTTGTACCTGGGATTATTCTAATGCAGTTGGCAAATCAACACTGAAGCATATATGTAGATTATACGGTATAACTAGGTGGCCACCCAAGAATAAGGAGAAGAAAAGAAAATGCTCCCACTCTGGTCAAATGAAATCAATCCTCCCAGCTGAGGAAGATGTCAATGCTAGTACAAAATTCCAGCAATCTTCTGATTCTCCTAACAAAGAAGACACAATTAATGGAGCTAAAGTTGGAGCACATGTTACAGAAATCCGAGATGGTACAGCTGTGATTACAAAGGTGAAATATGGAGATAGGATGTTAAAATTGCAGCTAACTCTTTCTTCTAAGATGAAGGATTTAGAAGGGGAAGTGGCAAAGAGGGTCCAGTCATCGATTGAAAGTTTTGATTTCACGTATGTAGATAAAGAGGGTGATACGATATTGATAAAATGTGATGAGGATTTGACGGAATGTTTTCTGCATTGTAGATCTTCAGAAAGTGCGACTGTTAAGATGTTCATCACCCCAAAGTCTTAAACTATGCAAGTCTGTCTTTCTTTCTTTCTTTCTTTCTTTCAATCAAGTATATGTTGTTGGTTAGCCTTTGAATACTTCTCTCCAAATGAAGTTGGTAGTTCTTTTCTATGTTGCGCGGACTCTCCAAAATATTGTTGAACCCATGTCGGATCCTCAAAAAATGCACCACTTTTGGAAGATCCGACACGTATCCAACGAGATTTTCGGAGAGTCCGAGCAACATAGGGTCTTTTGTTGATATAGATGTCAGTTCACAGACAGTTACGAGATCTCTAACCGTAATTTCATAACCGAACCACTTACTAATATCTGAGCTATACACTTATATGGTACATTTATTGAATTGCACAAGGTTCACTATTTTTTAATTGAACATATAAATGCTTTTAGAACAACAGGCACAAAACTTGAGCTTCTTGATAGACCTTAATAACCATTTCAAATAAGCATCTTCACCATTATACTATTCGTTCATCATATACGGTGATTTGTTTCTCGCTGTCCTAAAGATTTTCACCAACTCTGTGCCTGATCAGAAACAAGCTATCAAGGAACTATTATACATTTTGCAGTCCCCTGAGGAAGCATTAGCCTCCTATGAATTTATTAGCCTTTGATTATTTACTTTATCTTCTTTCAAATCCACACCAACAATCTGCATATGCAACCAATCTGGTGATTTCCCTTGTACCTTGTGAACCAAATGCCATGGCGTTTGCCTCGAATGCTTGCTGCCCCAGCTGGAAAAAAACAGAGCACCTCGTTACGAATTCATCTAACAATTGAAAACATTTCTCTAACTACGATTATTTGTGCTAACTTATTTTTAAAATTACAGAATGTATTTTCCTTTTTGAGCTTAGAATATCTTCCTTTTCTCTCTTTACAATTTTGCTTTGGTTTTTCTTAACACATTTCCAACTTATATCAGGAGCTAAATTTCAACTTGCTGTTAAGTGATGCCTCTGTGGGTCCCTCTTATACACACTCGTTGCTATCTTGTATCTTCAAACTAAGCTATACTTAGTAAAGCGAGATGATAATAAGAGTAGCTCAGAGAAACCTGAACAATTGCATACTGTTAATCGCTACAGTTCTGTGTTCAGAATAGCTAGGCAATTTATCCATAACTTTCAAATCAGTTTTTGATAAGTTTTCCGCCAGTCTCAGAAATTTTGCGTGCTGTTATTTAATCACTAATTATAATTTCAAGGAGCTAACACCAAGTCAGTCTCAGAAGTCGGAGGTGACGGTTTGCTAGATGTGGCCACAAGGCCCCCTACCTCCTCAAAACACCAAAAATCTTAATACGACATCCAAGGATGACGGGAAGTTATGCCATGAAAAAGATAGATATCGGATAAGGGCATAGAGTTCACCCTTACATATCTGCAAGTTAGAAGGTAGCTGAGGTTCTAGTGGAGTTAAAAGTGTTCGACAAACAAAATTATATGTGTAGTTTCCATGAAGGACATGTTTAAGGTCATCAGAAATGCAAATTACTAGTTCGTTATCGACATGAACAACGAAGAATAAAATACAACTGGAAAGACGTTCTGATGTAACACTTACATCTTTAGTAGGAAATCCTTCAATGTGTAGGGGTATCCTTGTATTAACTGCTTCAAGCTTCATCGATAGGAACTGAAGATTCAAGAAAAAATGTTTAGTGTAGAAGTCTCAACAAGAACAGTGCAACAAGTTAGGTGGATAGCATACCTCAACCTGGCTTTGTAATGATTGGACATAATTGATTATCTCATCAAGGACAAGAGCTTTTCCAATAACCTGTAACCAAACAATGTCAAACTGACTTTCCCCATTGCATTTCAAAAGCAAATGGTACATATCATTGAAATTGAATTCACATTTTGATGTTAATTTATGTGAAGAGAATTAGAGGTTAAAGTTCCACCATCCTAGCACCAGCGATGGGGCTAGAACGCAGGCAGCTTTAGAGACATCAGGTTCATTCTGCTCTATTTTCCAGAAGAAATTAGATGTTAAAAACAGCACAATTCCTGCACCAATCATGTGGCTGGAATGTAGGTAGCTTCAGAGAAATTAGGTTCTTTACACTATAGTTTCCTGACAAACGGAACAGCGGGTACAGTAAGAGAGTTCTTTGAACACCAACAAATGCCTGATAGCAGGAAGGCTGGTACAGTTCTGAGGTCAAGTAGGAGAGCAAGTAAAGACCTTTGGCATAGAAAAATATGACGAAATCTACATGCTGTTGCTTTAATAAGTAGTTCAAACAGATGGCTCATTTGTACCACATAGCTGAATATTCAACAAATTGAAAGCAGATCATAATGACAAACAAGAAAGATAAGCTCCAAGGCTTTGCTTGCATGGGAGCTCTTCAAGAAATTTGCTAACTATTACTGTCTTATTTTGTCGAAGTTGATGTCTTTGAGATGTCAACTGAGGAGACCAACATTGATCCAATTTGACTGTAGTGCAATTTCTGAAAGAAATTTTGTGAGCCTTTGTTTGAAAAGGATGACAAGGTTAGCAGGATTTGCCAGTGAGACTCAACCCTGTCATCTCAATCAAAAAATAGGGACATTCAGTCAAGAGGCGGATTTATAGGGGGGATTATGGGGCACGTGAACCCATGATCTCTCCATAAAATTAAATATTTTATGTACATATTTTGTAAAACTGGTATAATACTAACTGTTGGCACACTAAATGTTGGCACCCATGCATTAGATTTCTTTTTGGTACTTTCAGATTCATCTAATAACCAAAAACAAAACAAATGGAAACGCAGCTGATCAGAATGAAGGCTGCTTCAGATTTTTCAACATTAGAAAGATAAAGGAAACTGTAGCATACCTTGTTACAACCAGGGACCAAGTCTTGTAGGATTTGCATCCTCTCACTGATGTTTTCTCTACTGGCCTGCAAACCAAAATGGTCCAATCAGCAAATTCCATTATTGTTCATACATAACCATCACTTCCAAATTATGACTTTTCCACAAAATCCCATAGTGCATTTGGAATTAATGGTCAGGTAAGAAAGTGTAAAACTGTAAATGATGAAAATAATGAGGAAGAATTACTCTTTCTGCTAGGCTGTGACTATCGGTAGCTTGACCTCTCCTTGCTCGCACATGAATGTAATCTTTAGGCGGTTCAGCTGACTTTGCAGGTTGGTCTGCAGATTTTCCTGAATTCCCTTCCCCATCACCTCCGGATTCATGGTTCTCATTTGATCCCGTCGCCTTCAATCGTTTACTATCAGATTCACTCTGCTCAAAAATAGTAAAAGATGTAAAAATTATAAGGACGACATTTTGTATATTAACATCACCCCAGAATTATCCGGAATGTGATCACCTCAAAACAAACAAGAATCAGATAGAAAAGTCAACATAAATCAATTGCGAAAAAGGTCCACTCTAACTAACACAAAACATTGCACCAAGAAACAGGAAGGGTCAACAATAAATGATGTACCCATCCATTCTTTACCAGCTTTCTACAAATAACACATCAATCACATAGGCAGATCCAGAATTTGAGCTTTTGGATTCTAGTCGGGGATTCTACCACAATTCATTTGATTTACCGCGTTCTAAATCAACAACTTATACTTATATAGTGAATCTTTTGACACATACATTTGTATGAGCCAAAGGTATTAGTTTCAGATCAAGAATCCATAATTTGTATGAGCCAAAGCTATTGGGTTCAGATCAAGAATCCGTAATTTGCATGAGCCAAAGCGAGATGAACACAAACCTTATTTTACAACTAGAAGTGGTATACTTCAGTCCTAGTGGAAGTATAATGTAAAAACTGTAAAAGCATTTTCAAATACACAGCAAAATAATCTTCCAATGTTTCCACTTGTCCAGATTCAGTCTATTTTCAAGTTCCTATTTTCCTTTGGCTGTTTAAACTTGATGAAATCTCAGAGAAATACAATTGCACTTCAAATAACTGGAGAAACTGCATTGGTTAATTAGTGTAAGTTGGATTAAAAAAAAGTTTAGTTAATCCAAATCTGTCTATATCCAAAAGTAAAAACAAAAGCAAAGTAAAAGCACCAACCAAACATAAACAATATCTGGTAGCCTAAACGACTCAAGCAAGTGTAGTGCCGTGAGGAAGGGAGAAGGAAGGAAGAGCTTAGTCAAAAAAGGAAAAAAAAAAAGAAAAAGGGGGAGGGCAGTGCACTAAGCTCCCGGCGCGGAGTTCGGGAAAGGGCCGGACCACAAGGGAACTTACCCTGCATTTTTGCAAGAGGCAAGGAAGAAAGAGTTCAGTGAAGTGAAGATGAGATTTAGGATGAAGTACTTCTGATGTAATTGGGGAAGAAAGTCAGTTTGATAAGTCTAAACTCCACTTGAACAACGAAGAATAAAATACAACTGGAAAGACATTCTGATGTAACACTTACATCTTTAGTAGGAAATCCTTCAATGTGTGGGGGTACTCTTGTATTAACTACTCCAAGCTTCATCAATAGGTACTGAAGATTCAAGAAAAAATGTTGAGTGTAGAAGTCTCAACAAGAACAGTGCAACAAGTTAGGTGGATAGCATACCTCAACCTGGCGTTGTAATGATTGGACATAATTGATTATCTCATCAAGGACAAGAGCTTTTCCAATAACCTGTAACCAAACAATGTCAAACTGACTTTCCCCATTGCATTTCAAAAGCAAATGATACATATCATTGAAATTGAATTCACATTTTGATGTTAATTTATGTGAAGAGAATTAGAGGTTAAAGTCCCACCATCCTAGCACCAGCGATGGGGCTAGAACGCAGGCAGCTTTAGAGACATCAGGTTCATTCTGCTCTATTTTCCAGAACAAATTAGATGTTAAAAACAGCACAATTCCTGCACCAATCATGTGGCTGGAATGTAGGTAGATTTGGAGACATTAGGTTCTTTAAACTATAGTTTCCTGACAAACGGAACAGCGGGTACAGTAAGAGAGTTCTTTGAACACCAACAAATGCCTGATAGCAGGAAGGCTGGTACAGTTCTGAGGTCAAGTAGGAGAGCAAGTAAAGACCTTTGGCATAGAAAAATATGACGAAACCTACATGCTGTTGCTTTAATAAGTAGTTCAAACAGATGGCTCATTTGTACCACACAGCTGAATCTTCAACAAACTGAAAGCTGATCATAATGACAAACAAGAAAGATAAGCTCCAAGGCTTTGCTTGCATGGGAGCTCTTTAAGAAATTTGCTAACTACTACTGTCTTATTTTGTCGAAGTTGATGTCTTTGAGATGTCAACTAAGGAGACCAACATTGATCCAATTTGACTGTAGTGCAATTTCTGAAAGAAATTTTGTGAGCCTTTGTATGAAAAGGAAGACAAGGTTAGCAGGATTTGCCAGTGAGACTCAACCCTGTCATCTCAACCAAAAAATAGGGACATTCAGTCAAGAGGCGGATTTATAGGGGGGATTATGGGGCACGTGAACCCATGATCTCTCCATAAAATTAAATATTTTATGTACATATTTTGTAAAACTGGTATAATACTAACTGTTGGCACACTAAATGTTGGCACCCATGCATTAGATTTCTTTTTGGTACTTTCAGATTCATCTAATAACCAAAAACAAAACAAATGGAAACGCAGCTGATCAGAATGAAGGCTGCTTCAGATTTTTCAACATTAGAAAGATAAAGGAAACTGTAGCATACCTTGTTACAACCAGGGACCAAGTCTTGTAGGATTTGCATCCTCTCACTGATGTTTTCTCTACTGGCCTGCAAACCAAAATGGTCCAATCAGCAAATTCCATTATTGTTCATACATAACCATCACTTCCAAATTATGACTTTTCCACAAAATCCCATAGTGCATTTGGAATTAATGGTCAGGTAAGAAAGTGTAAAACTGTAAATGATGAAAATAATGAGGAAGAATTACTCTTTCTGCTAGGCTGTGACTATCGGTAGCATGACCTCTCCTTGCTCGCACATGAATGTAATCTTTAGGCGGTTCAGCTGACTTTGCAGGTTGGTCTGCAGATTTTCCTGAATTCCCTTCCCCATCACCTCCGGATTCATGGTTCTCATTTGATCCCGTCGCCTTCAATGTTTACTATCAGATTCACTCTGCTCAAAAATAGTAAAAGATGTAAAAATTATAAGGGCGACATTTTGTATATTAACATCACCCCAGAATTATCTGGAATGTGATCACCTCAAAACAAACAAGAATCAGATAGAAAAGTCAACATAAATCAATTGTGAAAAAGGTCCACTCTAACTAATACAAAACATTGCACCAAGAAACAGGAAGGGTCAACAATAAATGATGTACCCATCCATTCTTTACCAGCTTTCTACAAATAACACATCAATCACATAGGCAGATCCAGAATTTGAGCTTTTGGATTCTAGTCGGGGATTCTACCACAATTCATTTGATTTACCGCGTTCTAAATCAACAACTTGTACTTATATAGTGAATCTTTTGACACATACATTTGTATGAGCCAAAGGTATTAATTTCAGATCAAGAATCCATAATTTGTATGAGCCAAAGCTACTGGGTTCAGATCAAGAATCTGTAATTTGCATGAGCCAAAGCGAGATGAACACAAACCTTATTTTACAACTAGAAGTGGTATACTTCAGTCCTAGTGGAAGTATAATGTAAAAACTGTAAAAGCATTTTCAAGTACACAGCAAAATAATCTTCCAATGTTTCCACTTGTCCAGATTCAGTCTATTTTCAAGTTCCTATTTTCCTTTGGCTGTTTAAACTTGATGAAACCTCAGAGAAATACATTTGCACTTCAAATAACTGGAGAAACTGCCATTCCTCCAATATTCTCTCAAATCTATAAACCACTGGTTGCCAAAGTTCACCATATTTGAACTTTTCACATAGGATCAATATCTCCAAATGTGTGTCTGACTTAGAGTACAACAACAACAACCCAGTATAATCCTACAAGTGGGGTCTGGGGAGGGTAGAGTGTACGTATCCCTTACCCTTACCTGGGGGTAGAGAGGTTGTTTTCGATAGACCCTCGGCAGGAGAACATGAAATGAGACAATGGAATGGTAACAACAACATACGCCAAAAAGATAGTACCAGCGAGCTAAGAATTAGAAAAATAAATGAAAAACATACTATCAATAATCAGTGTAGTCTATAGTGGCAAGGTTCTAGAAAACCGGAGTGGAAAAATAGTATGAATACAACGTGGCCACTAACAAATGGATGACTTAGAGTAATCAAATCAAATCAACATAAATCATGTGCATCAATCAACAGTTTTGACTTAATGATACTGTTAGAAAATCAGTGATTGTTTGAAAAGAGCTCAAACCTGGAGCTCCTCACGATCATAAAGCTGAGACACCATGGCTAACCTTTCTAGCTCATCAGCACGAACCCCAGAGAGTAGAAAATTTGGACATTTTCTTGGATTGATGCTTTCGTTCTGCACTCCCGCAGCTTGTGTGGTAGGCTTTGCAGCATGAGTCAAGGAAGTTGTGGTGTCGCGACATGACTGGTGCTGATCACTGGAGCAATTAATGCGGTTAATTTCAAGATGCTTTGTGCCAAGACTATTTGGAGCAGATTGGCTGGCTGCAAATATAGTAAGAATTTACTAAGAATAACATCAACATACGTGAAAATATTACTGCATACAATCAGAGATGCAATAGATCTGTTAAAAAGTTTATTTTAATTACCAAGAGTGGTTTCAGTGCCATTGACTTTTGCACCAACTGATTGCTGAAGCACTACACTGTTAATTATGTGGTGTCCTTCGGATATCTTCATCATGCTTTCTTCCTCAGAGCTATTGGAAACAACTCTATTAGTTAGCACCCTCACATTTGTTAGTTTTGTTGTAGTGTTAGCAGTTCTTGATGATGTTGTTAGATCAATATTTTCAGGACAGATATTTACTGTATTTCCACTTTTCAGTAATCTGTTTAATGGGTCAAACCACTCTATTTTTCCTGGTCGTGCTACTGCTTCAATATCAGATAAAGGTTTCACACAATGGCATATCTCAAAAGAGTTGAGTCCATCATCTGAAGGAACAGGTATAATTTCAACAGATAATTTCTCTCCCAGTTTTTGTCCAGAAGCAAGCTTGAAACTTCGAAATTGTCGCTTCATCGAGGCCAATAGTATATTCAATATGGTTTGTGGACTCCTGCAATCTGACTTGTTATCTTGGGGTAAAAAGAACTCCAATAGGTATACATAGTCCCCTGTGTAGGAACTTTGCAAACATATAGCAAACGAGCTATGTAATCCAACTCTGTGTGCCACATGTGCCAAGGTACTCAGTCATGCTTAACTGTGTGATGTCACTGCAGTAGCATGAACTACGGGTTAAAAACGCCTTACTAACAACCCCCTGACTCTTCCCTAAGTGAAACATATCACAAGCAGCTCTGAACTCGTAGCCAGCTGACGTGCATATGCAGAACTGTTCCTCTGTGGTCGTGAATCTTTCAACATTGCTTCCGTCAAGGATAGGTAGCCATGTCTGAGCTAGAGGTAATTGATGGGTTCTGCATATAAAACTCAACTGCTCCTCGATCTCTTTTAGGGCGTGTTCTATCCCTCTAAAGCCCTGCTAAAAATAGATTAGTTGATAAAGATACTTTAGTTTATTTGATTTAAAGAGGTACACTTTAGTTTATTCTAAGATATTCTTTTCCTGTCTTTGAGGATTCAGGCATAGAGCATCTTCAAGAACATACCTTCTTGTCGGGGTGGCCATACATGTTTGATGATCTCAAGTCCGCCTTCTGTTAAGAACAAGATGCCATGCTCAGAGAAATATATAGAGGTTATGAGAAACTAGTAGGCTACAAGGCATAGCTCCTGAAGAGAAAACGTCTTTTAATCTATCTCTAGAAAATTGAAGTGGTAATTGTGACATTTAAAAATGACCAAGCTCTTCACTAAATTCATGTTTTTTTATACAATAGCTACCACACTAAAATCAAGCAAAGTTTCGAACAACCTTTTCTTTCTCTACACTAAAACTAACTCAAACAAACTGAAAGAGAGAGCGAGCGAGAGAGAGAGAGAGAAATGGTAAGAATAGTATAGAGGAAAGCCATACATTGAGCATCTCATAGACCATTTGAACAAAATCTTGAGAGAAGCTTCCCTTCTTATCCCCTATGATCTCAAGTACTCCAATGCACTGATTACTAAGAGGCTCAAAAACCGGTACAGCCAAGTAGTTCCCTAATCCAGCAGTTGCAGCCAAGCCATGCTGAGGATAATCATTGGCAGAATAATGAGAAACATCTGGACTCATTTCAGGCAAACCATGTTGGAACACGCGTCCAGTAGGACCAAGTCGATGCTCATTCTCAGAACAATCAGTTACAATAGGAATTCTAAATTTCAGACACTCTGACCTATAAAAACAAAGTCCTTCATGGAGTTTCGTAAGACCAAAAGGTAGATCACAAGTTGTTAGAAAAATCTGATCGTTAGTGGTTATAGGTGCCCAAAATAGAACCAACCAGCATCCGAAGTTGTCAGAAATGTAGGCATTCTGGAGAGCGGATGTGATTTTCTCCTTGACGGTATCATGATATATAGTAGTGTAAGCAACTGTAAGAAAGTTGTTTATGATATTAGTCGCTTGACTCATTCAGAAAGATGGATACGACAATCATATTGAAAAACTGGTTAAATATACAATTCAAACTCCTATATTCAAGACTTAATCCATAAGCTCAAAGACTTCATATTCCCCAATCTAAACCCAACTCATTTAAAAGTCGCTCACCTTATCGAGTAACAAAAGTTATCTTAATCAAATCCTTGGGAATTTAGATTAACAGATAACAGATGAAACAAATAAGCAGCTCCACCAACGGTGCACTCCTAAAAAGAACAGTATTAGAACTTCAACATGATTGCATTAGTTATAGGAGTGAATAACAAGCCCAAGTTTACACTTAGGAATACTTATGCAGCAGGAGCGGACCCAGGATTCGGTGGTGGCAGGGGCACTATGGCATTCAATATAAATTTATTACTGCTCATATAGATTGGTACAGTGGCTTATGCTAATATCTGACTATATTTTGAAAGAGATTTGCAAGTATATATGGAGTTTTTGCCGAAGATTCCGGTTGCCGGTGACCCCTCAACCTATAGTGTAGGTTCGCCTCTGTTATGCAGTGCTCCGCAAAGTAACATGAATGAGAATTGCAAGTAAGCTACTACCTCCCCTTGTTCGCTTTACTAGCTTCACTTTGCTCTGGTATTTTCCTTTCTCTGATTCAGAGAACTTTTGCTCCATGATTTGAAACTATTATTTAGTATTCTAAACATACAAGGCTGAATTTTTACTTTAAGTGCTCTAACTATTATATCACTAAAACTTGATTAAAATCTAACAATGACATGAACCAATTTTCATAAATTGTGAAAACTGACTGTTTTGAAGTATTAGGATGGTTGGAGTATATCAAGTCCTAGGCATCACTTAAAATTCCATAAGTCAGATCAAGAGAATACCAGAAAATAAATTTCTAAGCTAGATGCATTGATTGACTACTACTTTAATCACTTACTTTGATAAGATTGAAGTCCAACATTATTAAGATTTTAGAGAGTACTACAACCTGTGTGGCAAAAGGTTTGTCACTTTTCTGCTCCTCTGATTCAACAAAGTGAACATTGAGTAAGATAGAAAATTCAACGTTTTCCCATCTGATATGAAGAAATTTGTCTTCATGGAATCCTTTTTTTATGACATTGGTGTTCGGGTCAGACTGCGTACACCTCAGCTATTCCATCCGCTACATGATATCTCCTTACATCAGCTACTCCCAGGTAATTCTACCAACCAAAGCTTAGACTGATGGGAAGAAATCGCCTAGCAGGCTAGCACATATTTTGTCACTGCAAGAATTTGAACCTTGAGATTGATTATCACCCACTTTATTGATTACTAGGTCACACCGTTGGGTACATATATTTATTGTACGTTTCACATGTTAGATTCCCAAATTAGTAGTGGATGGGGGACTTGGTCTCCTTATATGGTCTTGCACAATCGTTATCTTATGAACTAGCTTTTGAGATTGAATTACACTTAAGTTCCATATCATAACATAATTTCCAAATTTTAGTCTAAAATAAGTTAATACAGTCCAATTTAGTATAAAAAATCTGTCAAATTGACCTCCGTAAGCAAAAAAGGTACCCAATAAACACAACGAGTGTCACTACTCCTATGCATTAACCAAACACAAGAATCTAGCCAGGGTAAAACTAAAAGAAGGGACAAAGTGAGAACCCACAGGCCATAGGCATCATTCTCCAAATAAGTGAGTTGAGTATAGTAGTGGCAAAATGGATTAAAAAAACAGTTATCTATCCATATTATCCACTAAAATATGGGTTGGATAATGATCTTTTTAAAAACAGGTCAAATATGGATAAAAATCATATTATCCATTTAGAAAATATATAACCAAAAACAACAACATACCAGTAATATCTCACACTGTGGGGTCTGGTAGGTTAGTGTATACGCAGACGTTACCCTATCTTGTGACAATAGAGAGGCTATTTCCAATAGACACTCGGCTCAAGAAAACATAAGCACCACATTATAAAAATATAGACGAAAAATCATATAAAAGCAGAATGGAATAACCAATGGTTAACAAATAGATAACTAATGAGTTTAACTTTTACATTTGCAAACACTCAAATTGGGGTAGACTAAAAATTCTCCCAAAATTGATCAATCTTCGGTTATCCCATTTTCTATCCGTATTAAATATGGGTCAGGACGAATAATTTTATTTTTGCATTACCCGTTTTCGACCCGCCCTCGACCGTTTGTCACCCCTAATATCATATAATCTGGATGTTATATAGGGGAAAAGGCACTTACTGCTGGGGAAGACAGTAGGAAACTCGTAATTGTGTTGGCTCCAGAATACCCATAAATCATTCTTAGTGTTAGGCTCGGTGTATTGCAGCGAAAATGGCATGAAACTCAATGCTTCAGATACACTACTACATATTCTGAAAGCTTCATTTCCACCTGCCATTTTCACTGTAGCCCCAAGTATTTAATTCAGCTTTAATTTTGCTTCTGCGATAGATATGAAATCCAAAATCAAATTGATGATCACACTTTGAGAAAATTGTGGAAGATGGGGCAGTTGTGAGGAGGAAGGTGTAAGAAAGGAGAAGAGAATATTCATGCTTTTGACTGATTCTTTTCCCGTAAAAGAAAGGACCAAAAAAACAAAAAAAAATATAAATTAAATTTCTTTATTATTGTTGGCTCCAAATTTGAATATGTTGAAATATATTTTATCTATTATTATTTACCATTAATTTTTTTATTGTTTATTTATATACTGAAAGTCTTACAATCTCTTAGTATCCACAAGCTTAGCATATGATATGATCCAATATTAGATGCGGCTCGACCGTGTTGGTGGTCTAAGCCAAACTATATTAAAAGGCCTCTTAGACATATTTGTTTATTTTTATACAATAATAAGACACAAAAGAACTTAGTCTTTTGATCTATAGATCAATCAAACATGACAAAAGAAAATGGTTTTTACCCTAAAATTCGAGTAACAATTAAACTCATATTGTGGTTTTAAGAATACATGATCTAATTCAATGTCGATTGATAAACAGTAAACTAAATGAGTAAATTGAACACTAAAATAAACGAAACCAGTGCTCAAGCAGTACTTTCGACCTCGATTCGAGATGGTCTCGAGGTGGGATAACAAGAACAGTAGTGACTAGTAATGAACAATAATGGATAGTAAGAGAAATAGAGAGCAGCGTGTATATTCTTTCTCGGTCAACAATAATGATCCCTTACAAAATACAAATGAATGGAATCCCTCTTTATATAACAGGGGAATCCTAAATAAGTACAATTCTAATCATGGAAATAAATCCCACGATTGGCGTTAATAACCACATGATTCGATCTGTTCCGGGATTTCTGCCGAGATCTTCGGTCGGTTGCTAATATCTCGCCATTCCGTTATCACACTTCACTCAAAGCTAGTCATGCTCGATTTCGATCTCCAACGAACACCTTGATTTCCATGCCAAATATTCCATCTTCGAACTCGGGCTTGGTCCATTACGAGCTTACCTTCGAGGCAGCTCCCATGCCTATGAAATCGGGTACATCCGATTTCGACCGTATACAGATAGTCCCCGCGTTTCTTAGAGTAAAATGATAAGAAACGGTTTGAGTCTCGATTTTATGAAACCTCGATTATGATATCACCCTCATGACGTAAGCGATGAACGTGACCGAAATGTCATGTCCGTACAGTTCCCCAAATTATTAATGCCTGCCAGTTAGCGGTCGGCCACTAGCGCCACCGAACCATCACCGTGAGTTTATAAATACATGCTCCTTTGCTGAATCAAACTTTACTTTTACTCTTCTAAATCTTCCAACTCTTTTCATCTCCTCTCTTTCGCCGCTTGTTGAGCCACCCTTGTTAGCACTGTAACCACCAGTTTTTCACCTTCATTCGCCCTTCTTTACTTAAATCAATGGTTAAAAACTCAAAGACCGTACCGCAAATGGAAAAGACTTCCTCCTCTTCTTCCTGGCCGGCCGGTGACAAAACACCGGTGGAACCGGCTCCTCATGAGTACGTCCCTGGCTCGTGCACTTTGAAATATGGTTTCAAGGTCGAGAACCCTTCATCGGTCCCAGGCTGATGTGAGCATGTATCGATGTACATGTGCTCGATAACGAAGAGCCACATCGAGGCCATGAAGAGGGATTTCAACTGGGGTCCCGAGGTCGTGGTGCAAATCCCTGCTCCCGAAGAGAGCATTACAAATTATATGGAGGGGTTCTTAAGTGTTTACACTTATCCCTTCACATTGGGTCCTCTCGACCCGGTGATAATTGATTTCTGCAAAAGATATCAGGTCACCATCGGCCAGATCCATCCCTCATTATGACGCATAGTAATTATGTTGCGCTTATTCTCCAGCAAGGATGAGGGGCTGGAGTTTACCCTAAATCACCTTATGCAGTTGTACCAGCCTCAAATCTATCGAGGACCAATCAAGCTCCAGCGCCGAGCAACGAAGGTCTTCTTCTTGAGCATCGACGAGGACAAGGATCGGGGTTGGATGAGCCGGTTCATACGGGTGAGGACTTGCGACATCATATCGAAGGAGAAGATGTCATTCCCCGAGGAGTGGAATCCCAATCGTAAGTAACATATTAAACATTGTTCTTAGTATCTGATTCGGCCTCGTCTAACGTTTTCATTTATTATGCAGCTGTTCCTTGGATGCCTTAAGCGGTTCCCGATCTCGAATACTGGGTTCGAAAGTTAGCCTCGACTTCCTCCCATGCCGAGCGTGCATGGCGTGATCCGGCGAAGGGTAGATGGGAAGAACCACGGTAAGGATTTTCTCTCTCATATTCTGAAACATATTTTGTACTTCATTCATCACTAATCTTCTTTCATGCAGGCCTGACCAAGGATTCCATATTGAGGCACTCGAGTGGCGAGGAAGAATCCAAGTCTCCGGTTCCGAAGCCGGAAAAAGACAAGAAAAGGAAAGGTGCATCGCAGTCTGAGGACCCCAAGCCCAAACCTCGAAGGGTAAGGAGGAAAGTTATCTCCCTCACGGTAGACTCGGTCCAAAGTTTGAGGAACGAGGACGAAGAAGAAGAAGAAGAGGAGGCTTCCAAAATGGGCTCGGGTGAAGATCCCGAATCTCCTGAACTCAAGATAGTCTCTCGACCATCCACAAGTACACCGGACGGGGCCAGTTCTGAAACCCCGAAGATCAATCAGAGCGCCCCGAGCGACTTGCTTGGGGCCATGACAACAGGTCAATTTCCTTCGCTTCCGACTTTTTCTGAGGAGGCACTAAGGGAAGCTCGGGAGTTGAAGACCCCCGATATTGGCGGAGGTTCTAGTGTAGGGGATCCCTTTCGGGATTGCTTCATTGGGGTCGATGATGCCTCCGATATCAATGACACTTCGATTCTTTTAGAGGAGGCCCAACGTCTCTTATCTCGGGTTAGCTTCAGTTGCTACAATTCTTTTCTTTAGTCTTCTTTTTTCTGTTCTAGATCTGACTTATATTTTCCTTTTTGTATAGGCATCTGCCAAGTTTCGAGCTGACCTTAGCCAGTGTGAATTCGAGCTTCAAAAAATCTCGGAGGAGAGGAATGCCCTGAAGCTTCTTTGTGGCCAAAAGGACAAAACTATAAAGGACCTTCAAGCGGATTTGGCCAAGGCTTGTGAGGAAGAGTCCAAACTATATAAGCAGGTTACCATCATTTTGAAAAAGTACGACTCGCCCCAACTGTGGAGGCTAATACTTCACTATCTCAGCTGCAAAAAAAGGTCGAAATGATCGAGCTGCTTCGGGGAGAAGTAGATCAGGTCAAGGCCGATTGCGATCGGTGGAAGGAGAATATGGACCGCCTAGCTGTGCAAAAAGATAATACCTCGGCCAAACTGTCATCGGCCGAGGTCCACCTTCGGGGCATCAAAGAGAAAAGCTCAGCCCAGGCTAAGAGGATCGAGGAGCTTGAAGTCGGGCTTTTTGAGGCCAAGGCGGAGATTGAGAAGACCAAGGTCATGGCGTAAAAGTCCATCGCCATGTACCGGGCCGATGCTGAGGCTGATCAAACGCAGCTAAGGGAGGCTTCCAATCAGGCGCAATGGAACAATAACTTGGAAAAGTGTCAATCCTAGAGGGAAACCCTCGAGGAAATCCATGCTCGAGGTTTTGACCTCTCCGAAGAGATAGCCCAAGTCAAGGTGCTCGAAGCCAAAGCCAGGCAGCTTGCCTCCTCCGATGACGAAGACGATGATGAAGAAGGCAGTCGAGGCGGATCCGATGAGGGGCCTGCCAGATTAGTTTCTCCCGAAGAAGAGGTAAAAACCAGCCGTAGTTAGGACTTAGTTTCTTTTTCCTTATTTTTGTAAGACCTTGATCGGTTTCTTGTACATAACCTTTTTCATCAATATATAATAGAAAAACTTCTTTCGAATGTCTTCTCAGTTTTATGTTCAAACATTTTGTGCTTTTGCATTGTGAAAATTTCGTTGTTGCAGCCTCTGTAATCGAGTGAACATTATCTCGAACTTAGAACAAACCCTTAGGTTTTTTAGAAAAGCAAAGGAGAGTCCCCGAGCCCAAAGATATGTTCGAAATTTCGGATCGCTTGATCGATGCCATGACTGCACTATTTTTATAACTAAGTTCGAGTAAGTTTTGAACTTAAAATAGAACAAACTCTTAGGTTTTTTATCAAATAATGGGTAAGTTTCGAACTTACAGTAACATACCCCTTAAGGTTTTGTGGCGAATTCTCGAGCTATATTCAAGTCAACTTTATCTAAGATCGGAATAGTGGAACACTTAGGCCCGAGTTGAGTGAGGACAAGGTCTCGAACTCTAAATGTATTGGCCCTTAGGCTATTTTAGGTTGGGTCAATATGGCCTCTAAAAGATGGCTACTATTTTCCCCTTTCGTCTTAAAAGACTTAGTAAAAATTTCTTTATGCCTTAGCATGTATTTTTTACCCATTGGGGTTTTTGAGGGTCTGATGTTGGTTGGAACCCCTTTGTTTTTCGTGCCTTAGCACGTTTGTATTAAGATAATTCGATATCTCTTAAGATTTTTCGAGGACTAATTTTATTGAAGCCCTTTTGATTAGTTGTTGAGGGTAGCTTTTTTTAATCGATTTTTCAAAGAATTTGAAGGCCTATTGTTATACGGAATTCGGACGTCTCCGAGCCGCGTTATTTTGGCCGTAGCCTTTGGGTATGCCTCTTGGGATTATTTCCCAATAACATTCCGAACTTGTTCGAAGTGTTAGTCCCTGAGGATGGTGGCCTTGGCCTATAGAACGAGGGGTGCGTCTTTAAGGTCTTATTAGCTTGAGTTTAGATAACTCGAATATGCCTATCTTTGATGGAAGTCCCCGAGTATTCGAAGTATATTTGCATTTGGATCTTGATCCATTTCTCACAAAATCATAAGTATGAGATTTGCATAGTAGAGAATTTTCTTCGAGACACGAGATGTTTGATAAAGAAAGAATGTTTCTTTGAATAATTTATACATGCGTACATGTTTTGCCATCGAGGCTCGACTAATCTACGTGGACACGGTTCATTCGACCGTTTGGCCCATTACAAAGTTTTCCCTACCGAGGCCCTTTGACACGAAGTATTTTTCTCGAAAATATAACATCCGAGGGTGATTCTCCCCAGTATTCGAGGTTGATTGCAAAGAAGCCTTGGATACTACTGAATTGTCCTCAGGTAGCACATAATTGTTTCCTCATTAGAAACCTCGCCGGAAAAACCCATTTGGGATAAAAACAGATCTAAGGAAAAAAGAGTACAACGCATACTTTAAAAACCGAGGCCTCGATGTCTTTGGTCGAACTCCTGCAATGAGTTAGCGTCGAATATATATAAATGAAAGAAGGGAGAAAGTCATACCTTAACAATAATATCGTTTGAGAAGTGATATGTTCTAGTTGTTTGGCAGTGGTTTGCCGTCCATCGTTCCGAGTTTATAAGACCCTTTTCCGACTATATCGAGGACTTGGTAGGGTCCTTCCCAATTCAGACTGAGCTTCCCTTCATTAGGGTCTCGAGTGTTGATAGTGACTTTACTTAGGATTAAGTCCCCGACTCTGAAGTGGCGAAGGTTGGTTCTTCTATTGTAGTATCTTTCGATTCGTTGCTTTTGTACGGCCATTCAAATGAGTGCAGCTTCTCGTTTTTCATATAACAATTTGAGGATAGCATTCATAGCCTCGTGGTTCGATTCCTCTATTGTATGTCAAAATCTGGCACTAGGTTCTCCGACTTCGACTGGGATTAAGGCTTCGGAGCGATATACTAAGGAAAACGGAGTTTCTCCTGTGCTGGACTTCGATGTTGTTCGATAGGCCCAAAGAACTTCGGGTAGAATTTCTCTCCATTTCCCTTTAGCTTCGGTCAACCTTTTATTCAGGTTTTGGATGATAGTCTGGTTCGTCGATTCGGCCTGTCTGTTCCCACTGGGGTGATACGGTGTAGACAATATCCTTTTTATTTTATGATATTCGAGGAATTTTGTTACTTTGCTGCTGATAAATTGTTTACCGTAGTCGCATACTATTTCTGCGAGTATCCCAAATCGACATATGATGTGATCCCAGATGAAATCTATAACCTCTTTCTCTCTGACTTTCTCGAAAGCTTGTGATTCANTTAACCAAATTCATACAGAAACCCTAACAAAGAAAGATGGTGGCATCAACTATTTGTTAAGTTGTTAACAAAACCTACTATTTGTTAAGTTGTTAACAAAATCGTTAGGGTACAAAGAAAGTAAGAAACGGATGGCCAAGTGCCAACTGCCAGTCCAATGACTGGACTCCAGTCTGCCATAATGTCCACTGTCCAGTTAACGACTTACAGAAACAGAACGATAATGTCCACTGTCCAGTTAACGTCTTAACGACTTACAGAAACAGAACGTCCATTGCACCTGTCCAGTTAACGACTTACAGAAACAGAACGATAATGTCCACTGTCCAGTTAACGTCTTAACGACTTACAGAAACAGAACGTCCATTGCACCTGTCCAGTTAACGACTTACAGAAACAGA